>JAHDVE020003362.1:0-89881 GCA_022606495.2 Halesus radiatus | reverse complement strand
GCCGGTGACGTCCGAGGAAGACATGGCATAATCAAGTGAATCAAATACTTGATTCGGGCCATGTCAGAAGTCGGAATAACAGAAGAGAATGTATGAGGCGATGTATGAACGTGAATGAAGCAAGAAGTGTATGCCAAGATCGAGTTGTTTGGCGGTCTGTCCTCTCTGCCTACCCATGCAGATAAACGGCATGATGGTTAGTTAGTTAGTTAGTTACTACAGAGCAGGGCCGTGGTAGGAACATTTAATTGTTATTAATTATTACAATTTAATCATTGTGGAAAATAATATCAACATAACCTAAATGAAACATGAAAACGGAAAAAAAAACGACGGAAAATAAAAAGATTTTAGTCGCATCTGGGACTCGACCCCAGGACCTCTGCCTATACGGGCAACCGCTTAACCAACTTAGCTAATGAGACCGGTTCAATTTATGTCATCTTCATCGATATCATATCTCAAATTCAAGATTTGTAAATATTATTCTCCATTTTTAGTCCCATACTAAAATTTAAAAAAATGAAATTAATAGCAGACGTCCTGGTTTCGAGTCCCAGATGCGACTTAAAACTTTTTATTTTCTGTCGTTTTTTTTCCGTTTTCATGATTCATTTGGGTTATGTTAATATTATTTTCTAAAATGATTAAATATTAAAATGAGGTTTTTAAATCTCAATAAAAGTAATTAATAATTTAAAATTGAATTATTACAATGGTTAATATTCGTTTTGATATTCTGTAGGTATATATACTTTCATCAAAATATGCGTACTCACTAACCATCACTTACGAGTATATAATTATTCTGAATTTTGAAACCATATTTTAGAAACAAATCATTCTTTTGACATAAATAAAAGTTTAAAAATTTTGACAATTAGATAAATTTGTTAGAAATTGGCAAAATTGTTAATGGTCATTTAAATATTATTAATAATTAATTATTAAAAAAACACTTGTCTTTTAAATTTATTTTCACGTTCATAATTATATTTATATTTTATTTACATTTTTACAAAATAAAAAAAAAATACAATGCAAAAAGTCCCGATACTACTTTTTTGTAGTTTGTCTAACGGGGCTTGTTATTGAAAACTCAAAATTTACAATTTACAACATATTTCAAAAGAATCTTACTCAAAAATATTTCTACAAAATATATTTAAAAAAATAAATAAAAATAAATAAAACGAAAGCAATAAATCACACATAAAAAAGTATTTCCTTATTATCAGTAATAACTATTATTATTTATTTTATTTTTTATTATTATTATTATTTTATTTATTTTTTATGCCTTCCTATTTTCTTGATTTCATTTATATTAATAATAAAAATATTTACTTTTTTAAATTTCATATTTATAAATATTTTATTTAATCAATTATTTTTACACATTTATTTAATTACTTACTTTCATCGCTTATTTTTCATTTTTGTTTATGTTTGTATTTTGTTTTATTTGCTAAGTATTTGTCTTTACTTGCCATTATTTTAGTATATTGTTTATCCTATTGAGGAGAGCTTTACTTTTGAAACATGTAGATATTTATATATTAAAATAGTGGTTTAACCAAAGTAATTCTTATTAATTTATTAAAATATGTACATATACATATACTTAAAAATAATTCTTGATCATTAATCTAAAGTATTTTACAGCCCGCCAAATGTAAACAACAATTTTTTTGTTTGATCCATGTACCTAAGTGGCCAACTATTTGTAAGGTATTTTATTTATTTGAACAGCACCCTTATCCTACAGTTGATATTTTACAAAACTAGGGGGTTATCAATTAGCAAATTATTCAACTGTTACAAGTAGTCAATTAAATTAAAGAGTGCTTTTGGAATCCGTTAAGTTAGAAAAAAATTACAATAACACCCACAGAGGAGGCTCCGAAGAAAATATTGTAAACAATGTCATCTTTGGGGATGCTGTGTGGTCGTGTATGCAAATACTATTGTCATTCAGGGTGGATAGAATTAAAACACCATCTCAATATTCCATGAATACGGTCGGCATCCATAACGCTTCCTTGCCAAAGGAAGGGATTAAGTTGGCTGTCTTTGGTCAGTAAGGGCAGCGGGTTGGTTGCAGGCTGTATTAGGGGTGTATAGATGGGGTTGTGAGTGGGCCAGGGGGTGTGGTGTGGTGGGAGGAGGGTGGTCGGATATAACCTTAATTCTCCCAGACAGAACTGCGTAGCCAGACGGCTCGTCCCAAACACCGAAGTCCGAATCCTAATTTTTTAGACAGAGATTGCAAACAGGGGAACATAAATGAAGGCCAAGAATTGCTCATGATTTTGACACTGTTTGCATCTAAATATTACGATTAAATAAATGTATTTTACGTCAATTAAATGTGGTTAGTTTATTATTATTACTTTTATCTATAAATATTATTAAATTACCGTCGGAGATATTGTCAGATGTGTAACATAAATTTTAGTAATTTATTTATTATTTTTATTATTTAAAAACATTTAAAACATATTAATATACCAGCATATTAATATATAAAGCTTTATTCTAGGAACACATTAAATACAGTGATTATACAGCTAAAATCTTACAGGGTAAAAAAAAGGTGTTATTACAGCCCCTCACATATAAAATAACGTCACTGCATTTATAATATAGCTTATGTGCCGTTTCGTACATTCTGAGATGATCGAGAAAAACTGCTTTAAAAAATAATTGCAGACTAGATTTGCTAAAAATATTTTTTACAATTATTAGGCAAGCTTTCCACCTTAACAAATCTATTCATTTAGCAAATCTAGTCTTTGCAATTATTTTTTAAAGCAGTTTTACTCGATCATCTCAGTATGTACGAAACGGCACATAAGCTATATTATACATGCAGCGACGATATTATGTTTCAATACATTGGTTTTTACTTTTTTTAAATTTTTAAAATTAATTAATTTATTTATTTTTTATAAATTTTTTTTTATTTTACAAGTCTGGAAAGAAATATTCAATTTATTTTTTACAACTTATTGAAGTTTGTAAACCTCATTGTAATATTTTAATCATTGAAGAATATTAACACATCCCAAATGAACCATGAAACCGAAAAAACAACAGAAATTAAAAAGATTAAGTCAATAGATCTCTCATATAAATAAAAATCGGGTAGGTATATCCGAGACTCTATCCAGATTACAATTGAGTTCTGGATGAAACTTTGCAATCATCATATGGATAGTAGCCAATAATATGGGATTTATAAAAATGGAGGATATTATTAACAAATCTTGAAGATGAAGTATGATATCGGTGTAAATGGCGTAAATTGAACTGGTCTCATTAGCTAAGTTGGTGAAGCGGTTGCCCGGATAGGTAGAGGTCCTGGGTTTGAGTCCCAGATGCGACTGAAATCTTTTTAATTTCTGTTGTTTTTTCGGTTTCGTGGTTCATTTGGGATGTGTTAATATTATCTTCTTCAATGATTAAAATATTACAATGAGGTTTACAAACTTCAATAAGTTATAAAGAATAAGTTAAATAACACATGGTTTGTACCCGGGACATATTAATGTAGTCAACTACTAATATCGTTATCGTATAGTTGCTAATATATTAGTTTTCCGAATTTATAAAATGTGAACTAATTCAAAATATTAGTATTCATTTACATAAAATTAATTTTCACAAAGGCATATTACGTATTATGAATTATTTTATATTAAACAAGAATATACTCTCAATTTCACTCTGGTAAGAGACCACCATTAAGGAAGGATCGTAGGTTAAATGGCTTTAGCTTAATTAAGTGAGTAGTTTTGAACATGAAATACCGACTCGTAGATAAAACTCATCCATTTAATTTCTAGCTATATACGAGTATGTTACGACAGAAAAATTCACGGGTTACGAATAATCTGACAATATTTGAAAATCTCCTACTACCATTACGCTAAGCGGAAAATGTTGATTTTAGGCTAATAAAAAGACCAAAAATGCCGGTTTAACCAAAGGCCAAGGTGAGTTTCACTTACAGTATTTAATTAAATCATCAAATTTTCAAACCGAAACTCACGATTTTGCATCACTTCGCATTGCATCGCCTTAAATGTAAAATCGTTAAAATTTCTCAGTCGAATTCGGTCGTCCCTGTTCTCAGCTAGAATTCGAATCCTACACTATTGTCCCTTATCCCGTTAGGCCTAACTCAGTTGACCACCGCCCCTCCCCGCTCTCCTGCCCCCCTAGCGATAGGGAAAGGTGGGAGGGGAGACCGTTCCCGGCTGGGGGGAGGGGATTACAAAAATAATAAGACAGTCCGGATAGGCCAGCTGAGATTGAGACAACTGATTGTATGATAAATAATTAGTCACCCATCTCAGTTATCACGAAATTTGCAGTTAAGAAATCACAAAATAAATAAAAAGACTTTTCATAAAAGCCGTTCAAACAGTCACCAATAGATACAAAGGTATTAATCAAACACTTCGAAATCAAACGCCATTTCTCGGGGTTATTTAGTAGTTGTTATTTCTACTTATTTATCAATGATATTTTAAGTTATTTTTCTTCCAGCTATTTGCGTTCGTGCATTTGCGAAAAGGTTTATTTCTAGGTTTTTAGTCTGTTATTTGTGTTTCTATTTTTCTAATTATAACTTCATTAAATATATAATAGATTAAAGTTCGTATTGATATTTTTTACCTGAGTTTCTCAACTTGTGTCATTTATATATGATATGGTAATAACATGAAGGATGCCCACATTTCCTACGAACCCTCCAACACGTCCTAAAACTTGCCTGTCGATATAACAAATATTTAAGCAAACAAAATTAATCACCCCTCAGCTAACACCAGGACTAAGGGTTGTCTGAGAAAATCACTAATCCTTCTGAGGAGATAAATAATGCCATCGGGATCATAATCACAGGGAAAATGAAACACCCAAAACTGAATGACTAAAATACCCCCCTAAAAACTGGATAACTTGAATTGAAACACAAGTAAGGTTTTTCGAAAGGAACATATTTATAGAACCACTTAAGTAATTTGTACGTAAATCGTTTTTCTCACCGCGTTTTTTAAATTTATTTCACCACGCTATTATAATATTTTATGAAATTTTAGAAAATAAAACAATTTTTTGTTGTTGTTTAATTTTACCTTCAGGAGCACAGCTTAGCGCAGGTTGGACTTTGAATATAAATTATGTACGAATTAATTATACTCCTTAATCAAACGATTCAACTGGTCCGGTATATCTTGGAGAAATGCCCCAAGGATTTAATATTTACATAAACCACCCTTAACGAATGTAAATAGTGAGGGCTAGTTTGTGGGGGTGGATTAGACGGGGATTACCGGAAGGATGGACGCCGGAAGTCCGGCATCTTGCGGGGAAGCCTTCCACGGTCAATACAGCCTTTAGCCTTACTCTACACTCCACAGCCTTCCGGTTGGGAATATACTGTGTCGGGGATTAAGGAATATTTACTGCATTATCCAGCAGGTGCTCTGGGATTTAGATTCTGGTTTACGATATCTTCACTTTAAAACTACTAATTTCGGTTTACAACATGATAAACTCTAATCATCTGTAATCTGTATAATATAACGACGATAAATGTTAGTTGAAAACAACTGTAGTTCAATTGGATTATAAAAATATATTTAAGCTTCTTTGAATCTTTTTCATACTCTGACGTTAAATGTATCAAAAACGTAAAATAATTTTCACAGCTTTTAAATTTCATAAAAATACATAATGTAAGAAGCTGTACAACGATTGAATTGTAGTATTGCCGGGCAAAAACTATTGATTTCCTCAAGCCGAATAATATTAAAGAATCGTAACAATTCGACCTTATTCATAAGTAGATTAGTGAAGAATTCGTACGCTTCAATGCAAGAGTAATACAAAATCATGTTCGTATTACCTATTCGAAGATATCCGATTCCCAATGCTTTTGACAAATCGGATGAAGAGGTGAGGGGTCGCCGCTGAGCCAGTTACCACTGGCGTTATCCGCGCTTCTTCTGCGCTCCGGGAAAAAAAAATATTTTTGTCATATTTCCAATTATGAAAGCATAAGAAAATATTTTTTATAATTTATTCCAGACAGGAAGCTTCCACTTTAGGTAATACAATAATAAGCAATCTATTTGAAACTTGCATTTATGTATAAGATGGTACTATATGTTATTATCCAAAAATAATTTTAATGTATCCGAAACGTTGAAATATGAACAAGTCAAACAGAAAATTAACTCCCTGAACTTAGATAATGATATATATGTACCCCTAATGTATAGAAACTAGCCTATACATTACTATTTGACTATTTTTTATTGTTATTCTAAAAGTATTTCGTTGATTTACGTTTGCAGTTATTAAATAAGTTTTTAATATTGATTACATATCACCTACTATGCATTGTTTTTTTTATTATGTATGTAAATATTCCTCCCATAACCACGAGTTACTAGAGCTCAACTTATGGAGAGTAGAACAATAAGAAGTGAAACAATCATTAACAATGTTACATTTATGTTATAATTACGTAATTTTTTGTAATAAATAAATAAAATAAAAATAAGCAATAAAGAGTGATTTGTTTTCCTTCACAAAACAAAAACAAAAATGAAAAAGAATTTCACATTCAAATCACCCGCAGTTTTCAGAGCGTTTGGTATTAATTGTCGTACAAAATAATTCACAGTGAAATAAAACACTGTTTCCCTTATTGAAACATATTGTCCATTACTTTTCGCACATTATCAAGAAATGGTAAGTTTTTTCCACTATTCTTATGTAAGTCGTTGCTAAAATTAAAAATATTTATATTGAAACTTGCACTTTGTTTCTGCTTTGTGCTTTGACGCCTGAGCCCCATAAAAACTCATTGGCTATATCAAGATGATCTTACAACACTTGACACAATTCACATTAATCTGAATCTCGTAGATATAATAAAATAGCATTAGACTTACGTCTTATGCTTTGTTTAAAGCTGTGTTACATTACAAAATAATAATATATTTGTTCGATTAGAACGACTCTTGTTCTTTGTTTACAAAAAGTAAAAATATGCCCGTATGTGTGTGTGTGTGTGTGTGCTACCTCACGTGCGTGGGCTCGGTTAGGGGGTGGGTGTAGGGTGGGGGTTGGGGATTGGTTATGTCTGTGTAGGTACTGTTTTAATCCTTAAGACGGCGCAAAGCTCCGTAATATGCAGAAACCTTCTTAACCTAACAGGATTAGCATCGACAAGCAAGCCGGCGCGGGGCGAGGGGACGAACTGGCACATATGTGAGATTTTTCACGAGACTAAGTGAAAAAATAATTTTAAATTCAGGAGTGCATAAAATATGGATCTTACTTAAAAGATTAAAGAAAAAAAACAGATTAGCAAGCGAAAAAAAATCCTTCGAAAGTAAATTTTATTTAATTAATTTGTGCTGTTTCACAATTAATTCATTTAAAAATAATATACTATATTTGTGCACGTTCCAGAGAGGAAGACACTCTCAGTATCGCCCTGGTGAAGGACCACCATTTAGAATTGAAACGTTGCTTGAAATGGCGTTTAGCCGTGTTTGGTGACCAGATCTGAATAGCCAGGTATTTTACCACCTTCCCCTTTCTCTTCTCCATCCCTTCCCTAATACATTCCGCCTCACAAAATTCCCCAATTGGAGATGCCATAGTCTCACTGGCTCCAGACGGTTGGGAGCAGTTGGGATTCTTGTGCGGTATTCATATAAAAAAAGGAAAAGGCTGAAAACACGTCAAACATTTAATGAAGCTAATTTCTTTGGTTGTCTGAAGCAGCAAATATTCTCGAACGGTGGTATCCATCGTCATGAAATTTGCACAACTCTTTCCGTTTATAATTTTACAGCAAACAAACTGTTTTCAGACCTAACTGTTATTTTTGTCATAAGCTATGAAGCTTTGAAGCATAAATTAAAAAGTAAAAGAAGAAGTTAAAAAAAAGTGTTAATGTAATTTACCGAGGGAAACAAATGAATTTCAGTAAAAGGTTTTAAAAAAAAAACTAGTAAATAGATATGTTGATAATTAATTAAAAAATTACGTTTATGTGATTGGGCTTATTTGGTATCAAATTCATCCCCGCAGGAGGCGCCTCTGTGGCAGACAGGCAGAAAATGTGGGCAAATCTGTAACACTTCTTTACACACTGACACGCGCATTACGCTCCCAGGTAATACAAGCACCTATTTACACATGCGCGATGACAAAATGGAATTATGCTTAGGAAGAATCACGGATATACTGATGAGGTATGTTTACTGGTAGTTAATATTATATTAGTTGGATATTAGATAGTTTATTTAAAAATTGATTTTTTACTCAATATTAAGATTTTCCAAGGCATTTTCCACTTGCTTTGCGAATTTCGGTGTAAACTTTTTTAGTATGTATAAACAAGTACTTTGAGCGAATTTCTTTTCGTATTTATTTTCTTTGAATTGTGTGAAGTAATTTATTTTTTATTTATTGAAAGCAGATTTCATCAATCAGAATCATAGTTTCTCTCCTTATGCTATTTTCATTACGATCTTTTTAATTGAATGAATACTTGTTAATGCCTGTTCTCGAATGCTTTCACGTGACTTGAAGCTGTTGTAATTTAATATATGTAAAGCCCTTTTTTAAATACAGAACTAACTGGATTTCGAATCCCGGTAATCGTAATTTAATGGCAGATTCTATCATCTCCGCGAGCATAGTCCCGCAATATCTCCCGATTCGTCATAACATTTCTCTCATTGCAATATTTCTTTCGATTGCCAAACGCCTTCGCCGGTTTATCTTAATGTGGAAGATAAGGAAGTAATGTTTGGTGGTTGGTTGGTTCCACCGCGGGTACAGTGGTACAGTACCACAGCATCCAGTGTTCCGTTCTGAGATGTGGCAGTGCGTGTTTCCGCTTGTTTATTGCCAATATCTCCATTCGGCTCAGTCCTGAACCAATAAATGAGAAAGAAGCCGCCATGCAAAGCTTTATTGGCGTCTTTCAGTGATATCAACAATGAATGATATTGCAAGAACTGATACGATTTTTTTTCCTGAAAAAAATAAATCGAATGCGAAGTTAATGGCTTTCTTTCCGAATGTTTCCCGAGTTCCCGAAAGCATTCCAGTATTTATTATCTATGGTATATAATATAAGGTTCTAATTAAACTAAAACAATATCATAATATATGCACCTCTTTGTATTAACTCCACAGAGGAAATGTTGAGGTTCCACGAAGGGTCATTTTTTCACATTGAAGAGATTTATATTATAAGAGGAAGGAAATACAAAAGGCTAGTATAAGAAATAGTTCTTAAAATAACCAGTTCTTATGCTACAAATGAAATAATAAAAACGTTCTAATATAAATGCATACAGTGTAAGAGTTTTTCAAGAATATATTCTTTGCATTATATTTGTAAAAATGTGAATACAATATGGCCCTAAAACCAAAATATTGGAGTATAAAATATGATTTGGGAGAGATCTTTTATTTGCTCACTTGCCAATCTATCGGTTTACATTAGTAAACGTCTAAATGTTTCAAATGAGAAGGAAACATTGATGGAGATAAAGAAATCAGTCTGACGCCCTTCTCTTTAAACTTTAGACGGATAGCGTTCAAAGGAAGCTCCCCTAACAACCCCACCCCCCTCAACCATCATCATCCCCATTCAGCCATGTTACAATTCTCTTCCACCCCATCTGATGTAATATTATCGGGAGTCAATCCACCCCCTCTGGATGATGTTTGATTTGATAATTTGCTCATTTAAAAAGTATACGTACAAAATATACCTACGTCACTGAGATGATATTGCGGGAAGGACACTCGATTCCTCGATTGTCACTCAGAAGAATCAAGCTCGAAATTAATGACGGGTACTGATTTGCCCTCATCCAGAACTGGCTATGCTTAGTGAGTAGAGGTAATGATCATACTACATATTTCCATGGGGACATTGATGTAAAACTCATATTTTATGTTAAAACAGCTACGAATGGGCCTTCCAGATGAGTGGTTTCCATCTGGTGGTCCTTTCATGAAGTCAAGC
This sequence comes from Halesus radiatus, assembly GCA_022606495.2. Taxonomy (NCBI): domain Eukaryota; kingdom Metazoa; phylum Arthropoda; class Insecta; order Trichoptera; family Limnephilidae; genus Halesus; species Halesus radiatus. The sequence continues at coordinate 79,803 of JAHDVE020003362.1, read as the reverse complement.
CTACCAACGTTAGGAAAGGACGACCGGATGGTCGAACCTTTCGACGCGATGGATTTGGATAGTTTCGGGCAAATAAGTCGTGTGGAAGGCCTATTAGTAATATTTACTACATGGTATCACAATAGTATTAACTTTTATGAAATCTTTCATTTGTTGAAAACAATTTTTAAAAATACGTCTTGACTTATTTTGTGAGCTGAATATAGTTGCATTGATAGAAATTGTTATGTGAATTTCACGACGACATAACTCACCGTTTAAAGTTAATGCTGTTCCAGAAAATATATTTATTGATTAAAATTACGGTTAGGAAAGCCCCACCAAAAACCTTACTTTTCATTATCGTGAGGCTGTATACTGTAAAACACATGTCAGCTAAAATCATCCCTTAACACTAAGTTGTAATTGAAATCCCATATCTCAAGGATTGGTGTCAAAACGGAGGTATTTATAATAATGATCCACCAAAGCTTGCTCTTTCTTCATCCCTTATTACACAATATTTTGGTTTATGGGGTGACTTGGGCACGTGAACATAACTCAGAAACAAATCGGAAATGAATTCCCATCTAGAAACTATGACAGGTATGATTGTCGGAGCTAAGGGAGTGATGGAAGAAGTAGGGATGGTCGCAAGTATTCGACAAGTGTTATCTTAATCATTCACTAGAAAAGTACGGGGTGGAAAATCAAAGTGGCAGGGGATGATTATTTCACTGAAATCGGAACTGAAGATAGAGATAAGTTCTTGTGCATCATAAAAGTTGCAAAATACCTTGCATGAACATTCTCATATACATGGAAAGAGATAAGTTCTTGTGCATCATAAAAGTTGCAAAATACCTTGCATGAACATTCTCATATACATGGAAAGAGATAAGCTCTTGTGCATCAAAAAAGTTGCAAAATACCTTGCATGAACATTCTCATATACATGTCAGAGAAATATTATGGACGTATTTTTTAATACATGACATAATTATAGTAAACATAATTACACATTTCAAGAAAAAACACAACAATCATCAAAAAAAAATCTTTCTATTTAAAAAAAGAATCACAGTATGTAACTAAGTTATTTATATTATTATCCTGACGAGTTGATAAAGCTGTGGTGTTATGTCCTTTAACTAAGCACTAAGCGATAGCTGAAGTCGAATTAAAAAAACGAACACGTTCATTAAAATAGTGAAAATACATAGACCGAAATGCCAAGAAGAAATAGTATCTAAGTAGGTACGTTCCAGCTTCGCCCGAGTTTCAACGCTCCTTTTTACTCAGGTATTAAAGAAATAATAAAAATGGAATAAACAACGAAGCGTTGCAAACTTCCATATACGGTCCGTCATAATGAAAATGAAGTTGCGGACTAAAAATAGTCATGATTTTCTAGAATTTCTCGGCAGAGAAATCTGTTGATGATTTTTAAAATGAAAAATACTCTAATCCGGTGGGAATTCGTTGAAAAAAAAACATTAGTTATGGCAACCTTCCTTTCCAATTAGGCACCTACACATTTTGACCGACTTCCCCCCCGTGGGTGGGGTGATTTCGTGTCCTTTAAGTTTTGAATGAAATATGTTTTTTTTTGTGAAAAATGAGAGTAAGAGATTTAAAAGACATTTGTTTATTAATTTATTATTGTAATTAAGGAATTACAATTATAATTACGCTTTTCTGCAAAGCCAAGCTGTTTTCCGTATGTTCGAAACATGATCGACTTCACCCCTCAAAATTCCGATATTTACATTTATCCTTGAGTGGATATTGATTTGGGTTTTTGACAAAACCAAACTTTTGATATTGTGAACAACATATTAGTTAATAGATTAAGTATGCGGATACACACATATCTTTATTAATTTGACCTGTGTATTAGTTTGTTTGCAGCAAAACTCAAAACATGTAACATAAACTTTGGATTTTTTCGGTGTCGTAAGCGACTATCTGCTTTATCGACCACTCATCTTCTATCGAGTATCCATCATATTGTAGATTCCAGGCGGTAATAAAGCATCAATTAAATCCGTAAGATGGCAGTAGTGAAACAATTGAAACAACAAAAAAAACGACTTCTCCCCGTCCGATTTACTTTGCCCTGTTTCCCCGTACCTACTGATATACTGTCATCGAATTTTGATCAAAATGTTAATTTGTTACAATATTCCAATACCGCCAGGTATTTAGAATTTTGAACGAAGGTTTTATCGATCCTCCGCCAGGTAATGGGTTTCCTCGTACACAATAATTCATCTTTAACTGAAATGTTCATGTTAATCCGTAATGCAGCAGTCAATTCGTTTGACCAATAAACGAATATTTGGGCCGAGGACCGAGCGCCGCACATTGGGCAGTGGCGGCGGGGATTATCCTGCCCAGCACTAGTACTAGTACCGGGGGGCTCTAATTGTAACAATCCCACTGAAGGATTATGCATTATTATTTTACATAGCTTAAAGCGCACATTCGAGTTTCTACATTCGTTTTTGGAAACAGATTACAGATCCATTTGGGTTATTGAAAATATTTTAAAGCAATTGTCATTTTTGGTATCTAATTCGGATTAAAATTCTCTCGGAAAATTGTACGGATTGAATTTTTGTTCAACGCATAAATACCATACTATTAATAATAAAATATGTAATACATAAAGATGACATAAATTGAACTGGTCTTATTAGCTGAGTTGGTTAAGCGGTTGCCCCGGATAGGCAGAGGTCCTGGGTTCGAGTTCCAGATGCGACAGAATTTTTTTTATTTTCTGTCGTTTTTTCCGTTTTCATTTTTCATTTGGGTCATGTTAATATTATTTTCTACAATGATTAAATAATAAAATGAGGTTTTTAAATCTCAAAAAAATAAATAAATTATTTTGATGTTTAAAATATTCTTCATCTTCATATCGTATAGGGTTAAGGCTGGGTGGTGGCATTTTTCTTACAGATTAACTAGATGCATAACACGAATGCATTATTAATGCACATTTCAAAGATGTACAGTGGCAAACTGCCAATTTCAATCAGAAACCAACGATAAAAGTATCTTAGGAGAATCAAATAGGATCTTTTTAATTCGAATGCCCTTAATGAACTTTTTATGAATATGTACGTTACTACAAAAATGGTACTCTATCCCAAAATGGGCGCTGTTACTATTTCTCGTAGTAATAACCTCACACTCATATATTACCAAAATTTTGCATACACACAAATTATGCAAAACTAGAATTTTGTCACAAAATCGTCCACTAATGTGTTTGAACATATATTTTAATAAAGCCAAACAAGTAACTAAAACCAAACGCCGGTTGGTTGTTGTATTCTAAAATGTCCATACAATATTAAACCATTTAGCTGATTATTCTCCTGTGTGTAACTCCATTCTATTCGAACTAATGTGTACGTACTGAATGCGCCAGGGGTACAAAACAATTAATTTTAATACACTCACGTTTTTAATCGAATCTTATTAGCAATTCTGCAACAAATACAGCCTGGAGAACATGGACAATATTGTTTATATAATAAGATAGGTTAAGATGGTATATTTATTTTTGATACTGACAACTCGTTCTGGAAGTCCGTTTTAATGATTTATTATAACGTTTTTTTTTGTGAAACACGACATGGCAATTAAGATGAAAAAACTCAATAGTAACCTCATAATAAAATCATAAATTGTCAACCTTTCATTATATAAACGCATTATAGAATCATCTTGATAAAAACACAATGCATCTTTAATAGTTTTTTAAACCAGATAATTATATAAAGTTATAATGTTAATAAATAGAAAGAATCTTAACTCTACAGTGTGTAAAATTAGAATAAAGCAACACTGATCAATAAAATTGATATAGAATCATACTTCAACACTCCTGATAAAATTGCATATACACAATAGTTTATTGAAAAATTGTACCAATCTGAAGACGGTCGTGACAGGCTGAAACCCGTCAGGTAAAAAATAGATGACAAATTAACAAAATAATTAAATTGGGTAATTTCAGAAGTTAATATTATATAATTTTATTGGTTGTCTGATTATGGAGTATGCTCCAAGATATCATTGTTTGACACTTCATTCTACCTACCTTCCCTTGCAGTGATATGACTTGGTGGTTAGTTAGTAACGTAGCTTCTAAATTAATGAAAGAGTATTTTCTTTCCCTCTTACTGTTAGATGGACATTGTTATAACCTTTTTTGATGAAAACGAACATTGAATAAAAGTGCTCGTATGATTTTGGGGGGACGCTGAAACTCACTTCAATTTTTTTTTCTTTTCATAAGAACTTTCCAGATTCGCTTATAATTATAACATAATGTAACAATAACATTACAAAATACTGTATTCTTTATACACATTGTAGTAATTCTTATGTGGGCATTACCTTCAACATAAACCATGAAATAAATTAATAGTTTTTGTAATTAATTTATAGAACTCCATTTAATATTTTTATAAACTTAATGTAAATTAAAACAATAAAGAAAACATTGCTATTTAATGGGGGGAACAAATTTCAAAGTGCCCTCACAGAATAGAGAATTTATTGTCACAATTATTTTCTCAGTAAATCGGTTTCACTGGTAAAACATCACTTTACGCAACATAAAAATTGAAACTAGGTGGGAGTAAATAGAATCATATAAATAAGTCGTCTCATCGTGGCCTAACAACAGTTTGAAAATGACCTTGAACGCCGAAACAGCTATCACAATAATAAAAAATAAAAATAATTACAGAACTTAAGAATAACATTATTAAATTTGATTTACATTAAATTTTAAAAAAATACCTTGAATGTTTCAATAGATATTAAATTAAATTTATGTTGAAATGTATTCTTAGTTTCTTTATTACTGTTCATGTATATAATAAACCGACGCGGTCTGTTTGTTATGAACAAAAAGAGGCAAACTGTCGAAGAGTCTGTCCGTTGAGCTTATATCTATCGTATGCCTCTTGGTTCTCTAATTTTTTGGTTGATATTGTAATAATATGACGTGTATAAAGTGTATTTACGTAATTACATTATGGGACTGTTTGAAATAAAATAATTTAAAAAAAAACTCTTTTTAACAGTCCAATGGTTGTCCATTCCGCAGAAGCTGCACTTTGATCATTTTAGAATGCGAATAAATTAGGGAGCTTAATATTTTGCCAAAATCAAAACTACGCAGTGAAATTAACCCCAATTGGTCGGCTCGGCGGGGAATTAGGCTTTATGAAACCACTGCCAATAGGGAAATCCTAAGTTATTAATATCATTACGCCATTGATCATTTGAATTGGTTTCAAATTCTCCATCAGCGAATTATTAGTAGGAATTAAAAGTATTCTTTAACGAGTCTGCATTGCCGAATGGACGAATCAGGGACTTGTGCATATTCACGGACAGTCATTTTTTTTATTTTTTTTTTATTTATTAATTAATATTGATAAAACATGATTACAAAGGCAAGTTCGATGTTTGTCTTACTGGGAAAAAATCCTGTGTCGAGACAGACGTATGAAACACAAAAGTTAAATAATGAAATAAACAAAATATAATAACAAGGATATGGGAGAAGTTTCAAGATATTACATAGGTTTATACATATGCTATATTTTGTGAGTTTTATAATCCAGTAACTATTATTTCATAATTAAAAAAAATATTATTGGACGGCCTCCGGAGTCGAGGGGTAAGGTTTCCGACTACGAATCTGGAGATCGCGGGTTCGATTCACAGCGTACGCAAGAATTTTTCATTTGATTAAATTGTTTTATATCATAGATAAAATACTTGTAAATGGTATACTTGCGGCTAGTCGTAGATACCCTCAGTATCGCCCTCGCAAATGATCACCATTCAGAATCGAAACGCTGCTTGAAATGGCTTTAGCCGAGTTTTGTGAAGATACCTAAATAGCGAGGTACTATCCCACGTTCCCCTCCCCCCATCTCCTTGTACCACCACACCCTTCAACCTCACAACATACCCCAATGAGGACGCAAAATTCTCCATGGCTCTTAGCGGGAAGCATTTGGTACTCTGGTTATATTCGATATTCACTCTTAAGAAATATGTATAAAAAAAAGAGTTTTTGTTATGGATCTTTATTTCGGAATCTTAATTCTACAGAAGAAATATATTTATCTGAAGCAGGTACTAAAAACTTCCTTCATACTGGAATGTTTACGTCAACGCAAATGTATTCAACTGGTAATACCATTTCGCCATGAGCTACGGAGCTTCGAAATATGATTTTTTCCGTCAATCATGTATCATGCGCCGATGCCAAAGCCTTTGCAGGCGTATTAATAAATAAATAAAATAAAAATAAGTCAAAACGCAATATATTTTTCGTAAGTTGAACATGAAAAATAAATCGATTAATGGGTATTGAAACCTATGGTTAAGCCAAGTAGTATATTTTTTAAATACCTTATCAGTACATTATGCAAAAAATATTTTTTAAGCATGGTAATTCAGAATAAAACTCATTTCAATTGACAAGATTTTTTTAATTAAACACTTGATAATCCTAAATAATATTATTTGGATTTCATAAAAATTCCCTTAATGTAATGCCATAAAATATGTTCGCACTAAATAACGGCCATACACGTAATTGCATACTTGACAAGTATCCTTGAGTTGAAGACTTGCACAGGCATACTTGCGCGTATGTAGGACGAATTTTGCAAAAGTTTGATCAATTGACATATTTTTTATGTTTCTCTCGTTTCACTTATTTTCATCCATATGCTACTTATCAGATAAAGTAACATTGTACCCGCGTTAATCATTCTGTGCCTTTTGTATTTAGCTTTAAGAGATGCGTCCTGGCACGGCTAGATAACGCACGTCAATGGGCCTTACTGATCTGCCCCTGCCTAATCCGCATATTAGGATTAGCGGATCGTTCCGCTACTGGTCGATATACCCGATCGAGGCCCCTACTTACGGGACTCACCACGATGCGCTATTGGGTAGAGTGGAATGTTAGTAGAATATTTAACGAATTCTTTGAAATATTTCAAATTTAATCTTTGCGCTTTAGAATAGTTAAAGAGCTTTTTTAAGCAAATAATACCAAAATAACGATGATAAATTATTTATTCAATGTTAACTATCCAAATATTGAGTTAAACAATAATTTACCAAGAACTTGAACATTAAACTTATGATATAATAATAAACACTATAACTTTGTGTGGCAGTGTTTCATTCTAGATTGTTCCATCTCAAATTTCCAATCTCAATACTACATTAATGTATGTACCATACTATATTTAGTTTTATTAATACGAATGAATAAAAATGTATATATCATTACGAATATGGTATGAATATACAAAATTATTGTAAGCATTGCAATATTGCAGCTCTACGGGAATGCTCCTCGACGGACGAGTGCACTCTTTCAAAGCACTTCTCCGCCACCGCATGGGAAGCTAATGGCACAGACTACGCCAATCCAAGAATACCATAATTATTGTCATGTCTGCCAGGATGAAGTCCCCCCAATGAGACGGGAGACCGTCAAATATCTACCATAAACGTTTTTTTCTCCTTTAACGAAAGTATTTATTTTGCTGTATGGCGTAGTTCAATAATTAATCCGTTTCTATTTTTTTCTTATATTGTTGTAATGTTACGTTATTATTATTATTATTTTTTTAAATTTTTGTCCCTTATAGAATATATTATATTACACTATTCCTGCAACCCTTTTGGAATAAAAAACTATTATTAGTATAATTAAATTATTATTATTATTAATTACTAAAGCGTCCTTGAGGTGATATTAGTCACTAAACGGCGCTATAGAAAAATTGAAAATTTTATATCATAATAATAGCCAGATATTTGTAAAAAAAAAAGAAAAGACGCCACACTATTTGATCGATATTTTCCATTTGTTATTGTTGACGTCAGAGCGAAGTCGGAATGTTTAGATTTGTTTATTTCTCTTCGATTTTTCAAGACCTGTTAATTAGTTGTATACATATCCATATATAATAATATTTGAATTTGAAAGCGATATTCGTTGTTCTTGAATAAGTATAAATATATGCTTTTAAGGACATAATTTTTTAATTCTATTTTCGTATTGTAAGTAAAAAGGTTCTATTATAAGTAAAGTGTTGTTATTTTCATTGAAAGATTATTTTCCCAGTATGAAGCGGTATGTATGTAAACACCAAACAAAGCCTGCTTTGTTAGGGGTGGGTGAATAAACGAGGAGGTTGTGTGAGAGAGAGGGGGGGGGCGTGAAGGTTTGATTTTTCAGTGACAGGCTTCGATTCTATGGCCTGGCCAGAGGAGATTAAGGATTAGCGCCGGCAAAACGTGATTACTGTATGGGGAAGAATAATCCTTTCATAACAAATTAAAAAATAACATTTCCATCCAGGTTCGGGCGTGCGAATCACTCGATAGGAGAAACAATAAATTAATCATACGTTTTTTTATATGTTGATTCAAAATTCGAATGAAATAAACGGGGATTAACGGTTCGAAAAAATAAAGTACTCAGTTGGTTCCAAAAATCTGTGTATTCTGTTGTGAAAACAATGTGAAAAGGTGTAAGAATTCGATTAAAATAATTAAAATCAATAAAAATACGATGTTGCCAATAGTTAGTTAACACCGATTGGCCATATTTCTGAACACTTTTCTTATCGAGTTATAACAGGCAGATATATGAATAGTCAAAAGCTCCATAGCTCATGATGGTAATGACGTTGCCAGTTGAAAATCGTTGGGTTGAACCGAGATTTTCAGAGTTCGAGAAAGTGTGATCAAAATGAACGACGCTAGAGTATCACGTTGGAGAGTTTTTCACAACGGGAGTTACGAAAAAACTTCCTGCTTTATAATTGAAATTGTGTTGCCTTCGGAAATAATAAAATTCTAATATATTACTTAATTGACAGCACCGAGGAAGATTAATGGAGACGTAGTAGCTTCGAAATCTACGCGACTGGTACGAGTGCAGTTCCTCAGAAATTTTGTTCCGGGCTACGGCCTCACCCTGACGGCAGCCAACTTCAAAGGAGAGGAAAAAAAGTTTTTAAATTATAATGATATTTTCTACTTTTTTATGGAGCATATGAAAAGCCCTTATTATCCCTGTATATTAGACGGATATAAAGCTAGGCTGTGTATGTGCGTGTGTTTATGGACAATACCCACACATCCGGCTTCGTGCCCGGCCGACACGGGTCCGGATTAATCCGCCAAATCCGGGATTAATCGGCGGATTTACCGCTCGCAATAAAAGTGTCTGCAGCTAGTTGTGACCTCCCCACTTCCCGCTTCCCACTTCCTACCCCTTCCTACTCCATCCGCCCTTATCCCGTTTCTCATCTGGCCGGCATTATAGACCAAATATTTAATATACGTATATTTTATATTCCTAATTATTCTAGTATTTTATTTTTGTGCACACAACACAAGAGTTTCAACATTCCGGAGTAAGTAGGTCTATGGCGTTCCTAATTGGGGTATATTGTACTGAATGGAATACAAAGAGAAAGAGATGGGAAAGAGGTAGGTTGGGAAGTTCTTGGTTATTCAAATTTGGTCACTAAACACGGCTAAAGCCATTTTAATTCACGTTTTGGTTCATAATGGTGGTTTTCATCTCACCACTATGGAGATTGAAATCTTTAGAAAATAGACGTCAGGTGGGAATGCTGTGTTATTTATACCGGTATTTAAATGGAAGATGCTTAAAAGAATAGCTTCATTGATCATATTGATACGGCAACAATTATGCTATCACATAACGTGCGGGTTTTTGGGTTTCCTTTTACGACATGGGTCTTTCCAACACCCAGGTTCACATATTCTTTTCTGTAAAAAAAACCCTCCGCACGGCATTTCTAAATATCCCACACGATATATGGTTTAAGCGAAACCCTAGGGGCTCTAGTTTGAATTTTCCCTTTCTGTATAAGAATTTTATATAAAACTGTATTTTTAATAAAACCTCCAATTCTGATTAATCCGAATGACCGATTGATTTATGATTTTAAAACAATGAGGGGCATCTATTATTTATTGTTTTATGGTGTTGGGCAGTAAATTGGTTGTGGGAGTTTGAGTATATGGGGGGGTGGGGGGAGGGGGGGTATGGTGTATCGATGGGATGGGCGGTAATCCGGATTGGAGATTCATTAGGGCGGGATTAGTCCCCATTGAAATCCGCACAAATCCTTGCGGACTGTGGATGAGGGCGGCGGTGGGTGGGGTTGACAGGGGGGCGGGTTTATTCGGTGAATTCGGGACGGGAGGGAGACGTCGAACTGAGTACTATTCCATATAAAAGAGTTAATTTTAGAGTGGTGATTTTATATGAATTTTGATATTGAACAGTTATCTTATTTTAGAGATAATTCAGTAGTATTCGAATAGCGTTCGTTGGTGATTAAAATGTAATGAATATTTTTTCACTTAAATACATAAAATTAATAATTATTAACAAAATTGCATACCGTTTGAAAATTTTAGATTTGCACCAAATGCGACAAGCCGTTTTAGAATTATTTTTTATAACAGTGTTTTAGTATTGGACAAAATAAAAACATTCTTCTTAATACAGCGTAGTCTTCTGCGCACTACATATAAATAAGGCGAGCTCTGCCATCACGAAATTTGCACGGTTTTTTCTTACAGCATATGAAAATTTGTGAAGGCAAACCGTTGAAAGCTCTGTTATATCTCCCCCCCTCTTATAAACGGCGCATTTATTACAACTAACCTCTCAGTGGCAGGACGTCTTGTGAATGCGTTGAAACTCTGTTGAAACTGGGTAGTACCTCCATCTTTAAAATTCACCAATTAAATCCAAATTCGGTGGGACGGTTGAGCGTGATTGATCCGTCGCGCTGTCGCCAGTTGGCGCTGCGTTCGCTCGCAGCTGCGCTAAGCGGAAACCGTAGCGGCTGAGATACGCGCTATCTGGCGCGCTTAGCCGGGCGGGATTACTAGATTACCAGGCCGGAAGCAGATAAACGCCCGCCGAAAGGATTACTTCCCACTGCCCACGCCAATACGTTACAGTTAGGAACGATATCCATTCAGAAACTGGACGTTATGTTTTATCGAAATATCGTTTAATGCGTTATTTTATGTGATTAAAGCACTGGAGTCCCAAATGAAATCACGGGGTGTATTTTGAGGCTGGAGGGAGTGGAAAGGGGAAGGATATGGGGAATAAGAAGGTTGGGAAATTTACATGGTAACTCAAATTCGGTCACTAAACATTCTAAGGGTATCTTCCAATCTGTAACACGAGTAAAAATATAATACATGTTTTTTTATGAGGTCGTTAGTGAAAAGTTACTAATTTTGTTATTATTTCTATCAAAATTATTTGTTTGTTTTTCAGTACTATGAACTTAACTGTTATTGTTAACAACGTCGTTATAATCTCTTCGTACATTATATTTTTTTCAAATTACTGCTGATCGCTTGTTTAAAAATAATAAAAAATGCAGTAAAATTCGTCGTCTCTTTTACCTGTTTTCAATGCCTTTCTTCTTATTTTCAAAGTGAATATTAACGTAAGTTAACAACAAAAACAAACTGATTCGTTTCTTAAATTTGCTATTTCAGTTATAATATTTCCTTAAAGTTCGGCAAAAGATAATCACCCCATTGGCTAAGGTAGAAGGGAAGGCACCGGTGTAAGGCTGTATTATACCACGAGGGGGGCGGGAGGGAGGTAATGAATAAACACACGATGCGGTGGAGAAGGCTCCGAGGGTCCTTACATAAATCACGCGTGAAATCAATCAGGATAATATTTTGATTAAATGTAAACAGAGACAAACGTAAAAGGAAATCTCGCGAACAGAGACAGTCAAATGAGTTAAAAGACATCATCAAATAAAAAATGTACACTAATTGAAGAGTACATTAAACTAGGTACATGTCTTTTTATATCATTATATTTACCAGATAATCATTAGGTTAGGTGTAAAATAGGAATTCTGTATTTTTTCACATGATTTTCAAAAAAGGGTGCTCAATGATCGCCGGTTAAAGTGTTCACTTGTTCACAGAGAATCAACGGTTTGACCAACAATATTTTTTTCGAATATGATCTTAAAAGTGTAGAATCAGCAACGCCGGACAATATAGTCTAAATTGTAATATTATTTAATCAGTCGACGTTTCGGATTCATTATGGCAATATGACATATATATATATATGAATGTGGACATGATTATAATTACTTACAATTTATAAATATTGGGACAAGTTGTCATATTGACCATTTCAATTAGCTGATTATTTTTATAACACGCATTCTTTAAAAATATGCACAACGAAAATTGGTTTATCGGATAATAGAGTCACAATTTTACTTGCCCAAAACAGTAAGGATAAACGTGACCTTACTAACCGATGCCCACCAGTGTACCAAAATTTCAAGCTGTGCCCCATGTTAGGGTTTCATATCATGAAAAAGAATATTACCTTTATGATCATAGTAATGAAGTACATGATACAGGTTGGAGAGCAGAGGGGATCTTTTAGGGATGATTTGACGATATAAGTACCCACATTTCATCATAGATAAATCATAAAAATCTTACTTGTACAGATATATGAATCTATTTTTATGGTAATGTTATTATCTACCAACCTATCCAAGCACTTTTTTAGTAATTTTTTTTTCTTCATTTGGCGCAAAGTTATCTTTTTTAATATTGTGGAACCAGTTACAAAACTAATGTAACTAAAAAGTTGTGGAACCGAAGGTTCTGTATGGGTGATCACTCCAATTTCCGAAAAACTAATGTGATTAAACAGATTTATAAGCAACGAAGGGATCAATAAGATAAAATTCTTTCATGTATGAAATCAGCGTAAGTAAATGAACAATAAACAAATAAATGGGGAGCGAATTCAATGATTCCATATAACTCTGACGTTTTATCAAGGGGATTAGTTGACTGGGGATAAATAGTAAATAGACTTAATAAATAAAAGGCCTCTTGGTCTGGAAAAAGAGCGCTGGGTCACCAAACCTTTTCGTCTTCTCTGAAGAACATCAGAGATTCATTTCCATTAGTCACATACCATTTGGGATGGAAAATATGAAAACTTTATGTAAAAGTGAAATGTATTTGCAGTGTTAAGTTGTTTTATGGCATAACGACTTTTTAAACTATAAAAAAAGTTTTGTTTGCAATCGTTGTAATTTGTCTAAACGTTTGCTCTGGAAGAAATCAATCTCAAATAATCCCAACTTAAAGATAACTTGTCTTACTTTGAGCTGAAAAAAATATGGTTAAAATTTTTACATTTTCTAATTTCTTTCAAGATTTTAAGCAAAATATTTTTAAGTATGCTAATTTTAAGAGAAACTGGAAAACAATCAAAATGTATAAAAACTCTCAAGAGATTCATCAAACATATTGTAATGTAGAAATTCTTTCTTTAGCCAATAATCAAATACATTGGGTTGTGTGGGGCCTGCGCATCGAAAGGTCTTATGATAATTACTGACATCAGTTTCTCTCAAAATGATATAGATCACACTTATATTGATTATCTGTTTTTAGTATATAAATCGTACATCTCGTAGAGAGACGAGACTTAAGAAAAAACTACAGTTTCACAGAGAACACACAGAATACTATTATACTACCGATATTAAAAATGACATCGCCTAAAAAATAATCATTTTGTATTAAAAGTATTCCGGGACGTAATTTACTCAAAATATAATGGCCACAATTTACGTCTTTCCTAAGGGTGGTTGGTAAGAAGGAAGGCTAGCTAAGGGCGGGGGTTATAAAAGATAAAGTAAGATTTGGGGAAGACGAAGTTAGCAAGGATTATACAATTCCGGTGCAGTTTACAGGAAAGTTGACAAGATAAAACTTTCAGCAAAGAAGTAGTAGTTATCTGATATTTTACTTTTTGCTCGAGAAGTTGTTGACACGAAAATGAAATATTCATTTGTGACCTGAACTCCTTCATAAATAAACTTCTTTTTCCATTAAAACATTCAAACATTTTTTCAGAACTAAAAACTTAATTTTATAATAAACGGATTTGTCAAGTCGATTTTAAATAAGAATTATTCGTAGGAAGTCACTTAAAGTCACAAAATGTATGAAAGTATTGAAAAATAATATAACATTTTTAAAGATTTAAAAATAACTATTCAACTGTTTGTGTGGCGAACTAAAAACTTTCGAATCGTGAGTTATGTAATTTGGACTGCTTTTATTGTCTGGAACAATGCAACTACCTTCAGCTCACAACATTTGCATCATGATCTATGGAGCTTTGAAATATCAGTTAATTAAATTAATTATTGCATACTTTTAATAATTAAAAAAAATTTTTCGACCTAAGTTTGTTAACTGTCAGTATTAAAAAACAGGCAACTTGAACTTTTTGAAACTCAAGAAATACTACGATTTAGTAAAATGTATAAATTTTCAAACTGTAATCTTTTAAATTCTATTTGAAATACGTACTAATTTTCGGTAAAACGTTGACAAATTGCTGGCCCTTTAGCTTCTAGTATTTTCAAAAATTTTCGCAATATTTTTGGTTTTTCATAAGAAAATATTAACTATTGAAAAATAACGCCTGTTTTCATAAAACCATTAAATTGGTTGACATTCTATTTCCAAATTACCTCCAAGTGGCTACAAATTTTCGTCATCGAATTATTACGCTTTAAATCCAGTGAATTCAGAAAATCTTCATTTCATCTTCAGCAACAGGCTTCGCTAAGTCTGAGATCCCCGCATAAACAGTCACGCAGCCTCCACTTAAATTATCTTATAAACGTATTAGTCGGATCAGGGGACGAGATATAAGGATAAGCCGGGGCCCAATGCCTGAGTCTCTAGACCCTTCGGGATTAGAAGGCAATTGATGAATTACGTGATCCAAGATCTGCTACCATCTTGGGAGGAAGCCCACTCGCTGCGGAGGGGACCGTAATGAATATTATTATTTTATTCCGAGACGTTTCGTATTCTAGGAATTATTGAATTTTATTTGTTGATTTACCTTTACTGTGGAAGCTGTAGACATTTGGGACGTGAAAGCGGACGGTAAAAAAGTCGGGGACGCCCAAAAAGATGTGGCACGATCGTGTGAATGAAATTTTCATACTA
This sequence comes from Halesus radiatus, assembly GCA_022606495.2. Classification (NCBI taxonomy): domain Eukaryota; kingdom Metazoa; phylum Arthropoda; class Insecta; order Trichoptera; family Limnephilidae; genus Halesus; species Halesus radiatus. The sequence continues at coordinate 64,650 of JAHDVE020003362.1, read as the reverse complement.
GAGTAGAGTCATGAAGTCACGAGTCAGAAATATGCTGGACACGAAGTATGAATTAGAATAAAGCAAGAAGTGTGTCAAGAAAGAGCTGTGCGGCGGTCCATCCCCACTGACTACCCCTCCGGAAACGGCTGAATTATTCATTATAATCGAGTCAGCGCTTCTGAAAAACCGTGAATACTCTCGTATGGCCTGTGTTCCCGATAAAACCCACTGGGGTGTTCTTATAAATAGAGTAATGAATACAAAGCCAAAATTAATTATAATATTAATTGTTATTCTATTTAGTTCGTAGAATAGCAAATGAAAATAGAATTTAATAATGTTGTTAAGTATTGAAGATTTTTATTATTGCGACAGCAGTTACGGTATTCAAAGCCATTTTCAAACTGTGGTTAGGCTTCATCGAGGCGAATTATTTACATGATTCTATTTTTCCCTAGTAATATTTTTTATGGTTTTTGAAATCATTTATTAATATTTTCGGTAAAGTCCAATTTACTCAGTAAATACTCGTGATAATTAAAATTCCTGATTTTGAGAGATTCTTACAATTGTAATCTGTTTTCCCTGCTTTTAATGATGGCAGTTTTTTCTTAATTGTTTTATAATGACGTGAATGTAATTTAAATCAAAAACTAAAATACTTGTAGAATTCAATAATAAGATTATTGAATATGATTTATTTTAAATAAAAAAAGTAACAATGTTTCATTAGATGAGACGTTTTTTTGTGCGATTGTTGAACCTGTACATCGGAATATGAAATAACTGTCTGAAATTAATATCTGAGCTTTTATCATTATCGTCACTAGTTTCACGATGACATAGCATTACTATTATAAAAAGATATGCGTTTTTTTTATTTACTCTGCTTAATTTTAAACTAGGGATGTGAAAACCATCAACTAGAAAACTGAATACAAAATAAGAGTTATTTTCTTATGGCCGGAGCTTTAAAACTCTCCAGTGGGCACCAAATCCTCGCAAGCCGCGGGATGCAGGAAGGCAAATAAGAGATTTACCATGAATCCTTAATGTAGATGCCTTACGTCGTCTTCCAAGCGTCCTCCAGCCTCTAGCCTTAACTCTGGTCTGAGGTTTTTCCGTCTAAATGTAAAAGCCCAATTTAACAAGATAATCTAAGTTTTTACAAATATCGGTAGGAACCACACACTATCGACAAAGCAAGGTAATAATAAGAATAAACTAACTAACCATCAAGCCGTTTCTCCGCAAGAGTAAGCAGAGAGGATGGACCGCCAAACAACTTGCACGCACTCCTTGCTTCATTCACATTCATACATCGTCTCACACATACCCTTCTGTTATTCTGACTCTTGACATGGACCGACTCAAGCGTTTGTTTCACTTGATCCTGCTATGTCTTCCCAACAACAGTAGTTTGTCATAAATTGTTTTCGTTCTAATATTTTAGATGTGATATCTCTCAAAACACAATTGAGAACAGTGGCTTTACTTGAGTAAAAGTGCTTTATATGACAACCCTTTTCATACGGATTCCATACAGATCATATTTTCATATGGTTTCGGTGTGGAAATAGAACATGTTTTATTTTGTCTTACGTAATTATACGTAAAACGTCATTGTTTTACGTAACTAGATGAAGTGGAAATGTTGCGTGTTTATTCTTTATTTTCTTAAGGCCTTAAGAAGTTCGCCTGTATTTTGTATTATTCGTTGACATTTTGTGGTCTTATTTAATAATTTCATTGAACATTCATCTAACACTACAGCAAAATTACCATTGTACTTACTTTTATTATATCTATTTTTTTTTGTATTTCTTGAGCCTATGTAAAAATGTACAGATATTTATAATAAATTATATACCTACACTAAATTAGCCTTAATATTATTATTGTTAAAATACTGTTTTCACACATTATTTGTAAAAACCACACTGTGAAGAGAACACTGCAATAATATTATATAATTTTTTTTTTCATTAAAGGTTAGCTGGTAGAAATTGGCACTAGGCAATAAATACGCCTATAAAATATTTGTGTATATTACGTATAATAAATACGTATTACGATTTTTTATAAAGAGTAAATAAATACCTAAATGAAAGCAATACCTAATGAGATTTATTTTATAATTTCTTCAAAATATTGGTATTCACTTTGTGGTGTCAGCGCCCTTGAGGTGATTTTTCACAAAAACAGCGCTATATAAATCGTCCAAGTATTATTATTAATAAATGAATTAAAAATTACTTTGTAATCATTACTTTATTAATTTATCATCAGGAATATATAGAATACTAATTTAATTAATTAATTTTACTTTAACAGCATACATTTATTTGATACAATCGAAATCTTTGAGTTGTTCTGTTTTTTTTTTAAATGTGGTCGCTTTTATTCTAGTTCTTTCTGAAAGGTTAAATCATATCAGGGAAATGTATAAACATTGCAAGGGAACGAACATATAAAATATTCATAGGAAAACATAGGTTTTACGGAATTATCTTATTTTATTGGAATTGGTAGCCCAGGAGCACAGAAGATGGTGCGGGCTAGGACTCGAATCAAGGCGGCAAAGCCTGGGAGAGAAATCCTCGCCGGGCGGCAAATCCTCCAGGGCGGCAAATCCTCCTGGGCGGCAAATCCATCCCTATCCGCCTTTGACGGTTTACCGTAAGCCGTGGCCGGGAAAGGCGTCTTTGAGAGACGTTCTTCAGATTATGTATTTTACATGTGCGACGAGTGAGATATATTAAACACAGTGGGCATGGTTAACAAAGATCTACATACAATTTTAAATTCAAGTAGGTGTAGCACTCTCAGTGTCGCCCTGGTGAAAGACCGACATTCAGAATCGAAAGGTAATTTGAAAATAGTTAACGAGTGTTTGGTGACTGAATAGCCAGGTACTTCTCAACCTATCTGTTCCCCGTTTCTCCCTCCAGCCTCACAATATACCCCTATTGGAGGTATTAAGGTCCCACTGGCTCCGGGCAGTTGGAAGTTGTGACTTTTTATACAAAAAAATAGAGTCCTGACGCCTCCAGAAGGAGAGACCATCAGTCACCTTATTAGTGGGGTACCTCCAACGACGATCTATGATTGCTTGTAATGTAAACAAATTTAAAAGAAACCGTTTCTTAATTAGTGAATTTAACGGCCAGCATCCGAAAATTCACACTTTTTAGTCTGATAGCGCAAGAAATACTGTAAATGTAAATTCTATACGGGTAGTTAGGAAAATGTATACGGTTTCAAAATACCAAAATCTTCAAACTGTAATCTTTAAAATTCTACAAGAAATACATCCTAGGATTTTAAGTAAAACGTTCTAAATTGCCTTCACTGATTTTCGAACTACACCTGTTTTCAAACATTTGAGTATATATTTCATAGACCTGAAAATATTACTGTTTGAAGTTTTTTGTCTTTTGAAACCTTATACATTTTTCTAACAACCCGTATAGAATTTACATTTAAATCACTTGTAGTATTGCTTGAGTTAGTAGACTACGAAGTGAAGTTTAGCGCCATTTTGAGAGTTGGCTCATTTATAAAAACCCAATGTGATGAAAAAACGTTCATTCTTTACCTTGATTAATACGATTTAGTGTATTCGCTCATGTATCAAACGCAAGTAATAAAGGGGGGGTTATCCCACGGTTCGGGAGCACCCATGCAGTTACGGCCACGCTTCGGATTACCCACTGTAGAATGAGGAGAGAGGGCTAATCCGGAATTAAATATTTATATCCAAATATAACGATTTTTATCCGCAATGGATACCGAACAATGGGGGTGGTGAATACATGCGTCCCCAAATAATACTAATATTGGGGCACGTAATCTTATGAAGATACTCGACAACAAAATTGCTAGGCTCTTAATGGTAGGTAAAATACAAAATATATAAACTGTGAAATGTTTTTATTCAACCTCTATTTAAAACGGAAAAAAATACCTTAGAGGAAGCAATGTTTTATCTCGAGGAGAATATATTACATCTTTCACTGAATTTAATCCATTTGCTAAATAACATATTTGTTTTTCGTAAATAATATCTTTGTGGCTTGCCATAATTATGATATAAACACGTGCGTTTGTTTTACCACTTCAAATTAATATAATGATTTACCGGTTTTGGAAGTGCCCTTCCTCCATCAGGACTATATTAAAAGTTTTAATATAGTATTTTAATATATATATAAAAGTCTTAATATAGTCCTGACGAAGGACGGGTAATTCAGAAACCGGTCGATTATTGTACTAAATTGAAGTGGATTAAAACACATTTATTTGATTATATTATAATATATGATAATTGTTGACTAAAGAAGATAATCTCGACGAATCTAAATGAAATATGAAATAGAAAAAAAGTTAAAAAAATATAAAGGTGACGGTTGCAACCGGGACTCGAATTCAGATCCTCCAGTCTTACCGGGACTGGCGTCTACTAATTGAGCTATTGAGATTATTTTCCATAATTTTTATCGATCTTATATTTCAATCAATGAATTAATTATCAATATTATCTCACTTTATTCCCACATTTTTAGCTGGTATCTTTTTATGTGATTGAAAAGTTCCACCCGAATATATTTGTGACCTAGATAATGTTTACGCTATCTTTTTATTTTCTGTTTCAAATTTCATTCGGATTTGTTAACATTATCTTCTTCAATGATTAAATATCACAATGAGGTTTATAAGCTACAATAAGTCATATATTTGTATGAATTCCATGCAAGGGAGATAAAAGGAAATTCGCGGGGGGAAGAAGGAAGGAAACATTGAAAAGAATCTGGCTATTTAAGTTGTGTTACTAAGTATAGAAAAATTCATGTCTGATTTGGAGTCTGTTGACAGAACGAAGCTATTAGTAACATTCGTTTCAACAAAGTTCAAATTCACTATTTTTATTGATTTGTGAAAACTTCAATCCGGCTTAAAGCATTTTATTATTTCTATGCTCGGTTTTTAACCCATCATCTTTTGGATTACACACAAGCGTGTAACTGCTTTGTTGGGTAGGTCGATGAAGAACCGATGCAATTAAGAAATATACTTTAGTTTTATTGGATAAGATTATTGTAACCAAAGAATGCTCTTTGAATAATCCTATGCAAAACACCCCTGTGCTAAGTGAATGACGGGGGGAGGGGGGTATTGTACCCCCAATGATAAGGGTGGTTGGGAAAGGGTGGACTTACCTAGCGAAGTAGGGGAGTCAAATCCCAATTAGCATGTGGCATTTCCACCTTGCTGATTTTTATGATTCACATATTACTTTAGTTAATTCAATGTTTAAATTTAATCCAAGTTTATGCTAACAACGTAATTTCATTTAGCTTTAGAAAGTGTATAGTAGGTTATGAAAACGTTATCCAAATGATTTTGGAATTACAGTTAAATGGAGTTATAGAAAAAGCATTACTTATCGAAATATGACATATTTGGTACATAATATACTAACGAAACCCCATAAAATTAATTAGATGTCACGCCGTTTCGCAGCAGCGGTAGGCAGAGAAGACGGACTGCAACACAACTCTATCTTGACACACACTCTTTGCTTCATTTACAATTCATATACATATGATTTCCATGGTACCTATACTGGAAAACTACATGACACAATAATGATATTCTATAATTGTTATTTATAACAGCACTACTAAGTGTGCATTTACGTTGCCGGGAGTTATTTTCAAAAAAAATCAACATGTGTATTATAAGGTAGAAGGTTTCTTCTTCTGCTGGTGCCCTCTCCTATCGGAGGTTAACTATCAGTGTAATTTACCACAGAACTCGTGTAAATCATGTAGGTTCAGGAGACAAAGGAAACAAAATTCAAAGGCTTTTACTTTCTAAAAGGGAAGAAAAAAATGTGGATATTCAAATAAATATCCTGTTTAGAACAGCGATCAATTTTAAAAAATGCATAATACGCATTTCTTTAAATGAAAGGCATTTTTGAAGTTACCCCTTGCACCGAGCAGCCCCAGTCTCTCCGCAAAGGCAGCTAATCCAGTTATCTCCGTCCTTCTTGTGCGCAGGGCGGCTTACGGCTCACACATGCTCTCTTCTCGCTCTAATCCCTTATTTGAATCTTATCAGATTTCTACCACTGTACGTGGCTGGTTTCAGGGTTAGGGCTTCAAAATCTATTCTTAGTTTCTTTAAGCGTCTTTTGAACTTTAGCAAAAACTTTTTTTTATCGAAGAAACCAATCACTTTGTGGCTTGACATTATAATTTAAATGAAAAATTGCTACGCTAAAGCTCCAAAGACCTGAGCCAGTCGGACTATGACACACCTTACAAGGCGAAAGGAAATTTAAGAGAGAGAATAAGGGGTTGAATAAGGTAGAGAAGTAGATAACCGGCTCAATAGCCGGTTTACTTATCAAACCTAAATCATTTTTAATCACTGTTATGTTCGATCCTTACCAGGACGATGCTGACAGTACGTACTTCCACTCTGGTATGAATAAAAACAAACAATATCATGTCTTATGTGAAATACGTTTGCGTATTGTCTTTGAACATAACTATAAATATAATTCTAGATAAAACTAACCTTTAATAAGTATGCTGAGTTTATACAAAAATCTCTTATGGGAAGATTATCTAAAAAAAAAAATTGTTCCACATTTTAACCACTGCTCAACGATTATTTATTTGTGCAATGACAGAGAACAAAATAAGTTGAAAATTCTTCAAAATAGAGCAATCAGAATAATATTCAGACGAAACAGATTTTCAAAAGTAGTTAAAAAGTGAAACGGATGGCGACATTGAACGCAATTATAACAATTTTTTCTAATTATTATTTCAATTAATATTATATACAACAGGGATATATATATACACAGATATAACACAATGGCGTTCAATGAAATTACATTTCAAGAAAAGAACACGGCCAATACGTAAAACAGCTAATCCTAATCTAGGGATGAAATATTTTAATGCGCTGCCGGAAACCATCAAAATTACACCAAGTAATTAATTCAAAATATATTGTAAGAACCACATTAAATTAAAGAAAAATAAAATCAATACTATATATGTTACAATTACTATTTTGTAAACTTAAATGTGTAAGTATCTAAGGTAAAATAAATGCATGGTAGTTAAAATTTGTATAAATTTATTTTATTTTATTTTAGTGCATAAAACAGGAATGTGTACATAGCAATAATAATTAATAAGTATAATAAACAAATAAAAATGATGTGGCAAAAATGATAATAAGAATGAAAAAGAAGTGAAAGGTCGAAAACATATTATAAAGTAGGTGTATAAATTAACTCCCCATTGTAACATAATGAAAAATACGTTGCTATCTGTATAGTTACAATCTAAAAATCCCATGAGTAAACTCAATGCAAATTTCATGACCAATCGAGAGTTTTTGATGTTTCAGATAATCTGCTTTAAATTATTTTTTTTTTGTTATATAAATAATACAATATTTTGGAAGCATTTTAATAATATTTAAATCACAGAGAGTGAGACGTGTGCCGTGTTGGCGGAGAGTTATAGAATATGCCATAGGTACCCCCAAGTTTATATCTTGTTTCCATATTCCATTTATAATAAAAAGATATGAATAATTCCCTGTCTGGAGCAGGGGCTTTGGATTTAAGAGCGAGATGCATACGAATATTTCACCCTCGCAAATCCGGAATATAAGATAATGTACGCGCAGATGGATGGACCTTTTTATATAAGCTTACTTTGGGGTAGTACTGTGGGATTTGGAAGCATTAGGAGCAGATAAGCCGCACTTAATTTTTTAATACATTTTCTTTACCTTCAAGTAGTTTATCATTCTTAATCAAATATTTATTTGGATAGTCGAATTTCATCCCCTTTCGCAAAAGATGATTCTTTGATGTAGATTTTACTTAAACTAATCCAGTTGGACACTGTTGTAAGCCAGGCCAACTTTAGAGGATAAGAAAAAAATAATTTCACTTACCGTGAAATTAAAAAATAAAAACATGCGGTAAAGGTAGACTTCTGTGTATATCACGTTAATTGCAAGTTATACATGATTAGGGCGGGTGTAAAATAAGGGAGGTAAGGTAAATGAGGCGATGGATTGCAACAGACTTTTATTATAAGATGCCATGATGTAACAAAATTAACAGTATTTTTGAATTTTTCGAACCCTTTATGGTTATGTGTATGTTTTTCTGCGATTTTTTTATGGAGTTACACAAGACGTATTTATTCGTAGATTATTAAATGGTCGTAACAATGGTTCTGCAAAAGTTTTACTTGTAACGATATGTAACCGGAGCATTGGGTTTGCAATATGCTCGATTTTATGTGTAAAAATTACTGTTATGGATTTATAGGTTTAGTATTCACGAATAAATTCACTCTTCCCCGCTCTTCCTAAAGTAACAAGTATAATAAAACGGAGTTTAAGTAGGTACTTAACTTCTTACTAATTTATTTAACCTGACGGCGCATCTGTGTCTGACTAAAATGAGGAGGCACGAAGAGGGGTAGTTCTAGGTACGTCCGCCACCGGGAGATTAGCAGACTAAAGCATATCATACTGGAATTGTCTAGTATGTAAAATGATCCCCCCCGCTACACTGTGCTGAGTATGTGGAAGAAGAGAAAGGCTCCCTTCTAAACTTGACCCTCACAAAATTCCCCGAATCGATAGATCTACAGAAACTTCACAATAAAATTGAGAAATTCTCTTTTTAGGTTAGAACTTCGTGGCACAGTGATAATATTTTTGGTTTTGGGCCTAAAATTAACGAGTTAATTTTTTTTTTAATGTGAATACCGCACAAGAGTCCCAACTGCTCCTTGCTAACCGGAGCCAGTAAGACTATGGCATCTCCAATCGAGGTATGTTGTGTAGGTGAAGGATATGGGGAGGGGATTGATATTTGCGAGAGGAAGATAGGGGCTGCCTTTATTTATATGAATACCGCACAAGAGTCCCAACTGCTCCCTACCGTCTAGAGATAGTAAGACTATGGCATTCCCTAATTGGGGAATGTTGTGAGGCTGCAGGTATCGGGGTAGGGAAGGAGAAGGGGAAGAGGAAGGTGGGGAAATACCTGGCTATTCAGATCTGGTCACCATACACGGATGAGCCTATATCAAGCAACTTATCGATTCGGAATGGTGGTCTTTCACTAGGACGATACTGAAAGTATCTACCACTCTGTAACGTGCTGCAAATTTACTATACATTATTTTATATGAATTAAATGTGAAATGACGTAGTTAATTTATTTATGTGGGAATTTTTTAAGATAAATGCCGATTTTCACATCTTTATAAATTAAACTTCTTTCCAGACGGGGGATAGATAGCGATAGGTTCTACCCGTCCTTCCCCTGACTATTCTCTAACCCTTTCCTTATTCAACTCTTTTTTTTAAATAATAATTAATATTGCAATGTAACGGTCCCGCTAAGTCCTGACCATTGGTACTAATAATGATCATGTGCTGTGTTTTTGTATATTATCGATTTTTGAGTTCAGACAATACTTTTGTAAACACAGCTCATTTGTTTTGCAACTATGCGTACGGAATACTCCTGTATGACTGTCAAGTCTCCAAGGCATGATAACATACGAATACATAAGTAGAATTTTTAATTCAGCTGCTCTTCGTCTTTGTTGCAAATTATATCGAATTATACGTAAACAGTGGTATTGTTGAATTGTTTGTGAGATATTTGAAATATTTTGTTGTTGTGTTTTGTGTATACGATCTATACTATCAATGTACGTACTATAATATGTTTTACACCTGTCTCACTATTATAATTATTTTTTTTCATAAAATATGTAAAAGACCCTAAAGGGAGAGTGCAGTATAATAAATAAATAATAAAAAAACATTAATACTCAATTCAATATTAATAATAATAAAATATTTTGTATTTTCACATTAATAACTATATTTAGAATATTATTAATATAAATTTAATAATAATAAACATCATCATTTTATTTTTTATACCTTGCTATTTTCTTGATTTCATTTATATTAATAATAAAAATTACTCCTTTTTTAATTTCTAATATAATTTTTTATTTAATATTTCAGTATATTTTTTTATTGTTAAACATTTTTTTACATCTTTAATTAATTACATCACTTATTGTTAATTTTTGTTTATGTTTGTAGTTTGTCCATTCTTACATTATTATTGTTCAAGTTTATTATTTGGCTGTACTTGTTATTATTTTTAGTATACTGTTTATCGAGATGAGGAAAGCATTGCTTTGGAAACATGTTGATATTTATAAATTTAAAAATGGTGTAAACAAAGTTATTCTTATTAATTTACTAATAAATAAATATTTGTATACTCGAATTATATTCCTAACTCCCGATGAAAAAAAAACTTGAATTTTCTCTGTTATAGGCTATTGTTGTAATATTATAACCTTTTTTTATCTCTTTTAGAGACAAAGGGATTAAATGATGAACCCCTATTCTTCAACACACATCCATTGATCGGGGTATGGAACTATTGAATTTCTTGTCATATTATGTACTCGTGGCTTCATAGAAATGTGGTTTTATCTAAACGTACTTCCTGGACGCTTTGAGATAATACAATATCGTGTCATAAATCCCCGTTGTTATTGAACCGATCACATAACGGTGACATCTTTGTCAACCCAGAAACAAAAGCTACGAAATAGGAGACACTTTGGTTCCTCTTCAGATGGTGTGTATTTCTCTCTTATCGCGAAGACATTCATTGTCATATCTGTCAGATAAGCCTCCTATCTTAATTTGGTTAACGCTTTAAATCGCTTCAGACCCTCGGCTCAGATTAACCAGCAGCTATCTTTATAACGACGCGCCTCTTTCCGGATAAAAGATTTATTTAAAGATTTACTCTTGTACCAGCGTTCGCTTGATATTAGAGCATAATTTTATGATAAACATATATGGAACAAAAATATTTCACCTCAATTTTACTTAATTTAAATTTTTAGGGATGTTGCGGGAGTAGATATTGCCACGGTTTTTATTTTTGTAAGGTTAATGTAGGTATATTAATAATATTATTATTTAATATTAACTAATCTCAAATAAAAATATGAAAACAGAAAAGACACAGAAGAAAAATAGGTAACGGTCGCACCTGGGATTCGAACCCAGGACCTGCGCTTCAACCACTGAGCGAATACCACCCCATTGTTCTCCGTCATTTTTATTGATGTCAAACTTTAATCCAGTAAACTGTTTACATCATCTTCAATTAATTCCCATATATATTTGGCTCCCATTTATTTTATTTCCCGTGTCTTTTCTATTTCAAAATTTCATTTATGATTTGTGAAAATTATCTTCAATTAAAAAAAACATTACATAAGGTGTATATGGTTCCATAAGTTAATCCAATAAAAAATAAATATTAATTCTAGACTTGTAGAAAAAGTAAAAAGACGTCCCATTGAAATAAAAATCGGATTGGCATATATACGAGACACTATCTAGATTGCAAAATAAATTCGGGTAGAATATTGCAGTCAATATAAAAATATATGGGAATTAATTGAAGATGGTATTAACAGTTCTTAAATTGAAGTATGGTTAGAGCGCAGGTTCCGGATATACCATAAGATCTTGGGTTCGAATCACAGCTGCTACCGTTATCTTTTTATTTTCTGTGTCATTTCTGTTACTTATTTTCATTTGAGATTTATTAATATTAACTACAATGGTTAAAAAATGTTACAATGAGGTTTATATGTTTCAATAAATTATTCCAATAAAAAACGAAAAAATTATTTTCTTTGTTTGTTTCCTTTATACCTCTATATATTGTGACTTTTTACTTAAATAAATAATGATACCGTTTTCATTTGATTAGGATGAGTAATTAGCGGCTAAAAACGTAATGATTTTTTGAAAACTTTTTTTTCTTTAATATCCTAATTTTTCCCATTTGATATTTTATATACCTTTATGGTTCGCTTTATTTGATATCTCAATAGATAAATTCTTACCACCTATTCACTGCTCCACCCTGTTCACAAACCACTTCCTTTGAAGACTTAAGAATTGAACAACTCTTAAAGACAGGATCTTGTGAGTATCCGATCATTCACACAGGGATAAAGAGGATAATATCTGAACAGTGCCTCCGCCCCCACAGATTCTTTATAAACCAAATAACACCGATGTAATATTATTATGTACATTCACACGACTTGGTCTTACTTAGTGTTTCCCGTATAAAATACGTGCGTATTGTTCAATTTACTAAAACAAATTACAAGTTTGTATTCAATCGAAAGTATCAGGAAACAAACGCATACTTTTGTATTTTTTTGTAAAGTGAACTATGCAAGTGGGCACCTACATTAGGCAGAGAAATAAAAAAAAATACATATAAACATACTTCTCCTTTTTAAAAAAATTAACTACACAAAGTAGGCCTGAGGAAAATATTTTCTAGTATTACCCATGTCATCTGCGTGGAGAGTTTTCTTAAGGAAAGGAAGGAGAGGAAGTTCTGGGAAAAGTGTGTTAGAGGTGGATAGGAATCTGGGGTTCAGTATATGAAGGGGTGATGCTCCCGCTGCGGTGGAAGGCGATGGGTCGAGAGAGGCCGGCTGGAGAGATCAGTCTTCCCGGACCGGCTTCTCCGATCCGGCCCACCACGCAGCTGGCGTCCAGGCGCATCCGTCGCCAAGACCTGAATAAATCTCATCCTATGAACCTGAGCACCCCTGTTAAGCCACCTAACGTAGCGAACCACTTGGGGTTACCCATGGTATGTTTACATACCCATGGTTCCCGGGCGGCTGTACCCATACCTGTCTCTCAAATTGAGTATATGAGTTTTCATATATTGAGTTTATGAACCGTTGAAAATTCGTCATGAAGGTATATTTGTGTTTAGAGTTATTATGCAATTTTCAAAATAAAATGTTATATCTAATTTATATAGATCAAATTAAATTTCTGTAAGAATTCTCATTGATATACATCAGATAACGCTTTTTCTGTATTTGCTGATTAAAAACTTTACGAGATCAAACAGTTGGACGTTTTTAAAAATGTCTAAATTATAATTGCATTATTTATGGACAGCAACTCGGCTGTTGATTTAGTCAATTTTCGTAAAAAACTAGTAGTAACTAGTAACAAGATCAAAAAAATAATCTTTGTCGCATTTCGAATGCAGCTATCTTAGAGGAACCTATTTTGTGTGGATAATTTGGTGAACTAAATCAAGTTAAAAAACGAATGCGACACAGAGTTTTTGTCAAAGAAGAATTTGAACAGTATTTGGAAACTGCCGCCAATAAAAGAAGTCGTTACAATACTCACCCATCAATGTCTTTGCCCTCTATCGTTCTTGCCCTACTACCAACTACCGACCGACCAATTGTTACAATTGATTGTGTGGAAGTATGACAGTCACTTTATTCAGGCGGTACGTTCAACGATAAATCAGGGAAACTCAAAAATAAAGAGTCAACCGAATAAAGTTCATAATATTATAAATATGCTTTCAAAGATAACGAAAATCCATTATGTAAATGAAATGCCGACGTCACGAAAGCCAATACTGGGAATTCAAGAATCCATTCTAGTATTCAATCCATCCCATTTGCTATCTCACCGTAAACCAATATTTTTATTTGGTTATGTATAACTTGATATTATCTAATCGTTAGTTAAATACAGTTGGATACGACAAATCCACAATCAGTGCTATACAAAACTGTTTGCACGGTTTCATCTCTCTTTTAATATATTATTTTGCTACCAAGTCATATGGAGACAAACAAGTTATCGATTAAAAAAGATCTTCTCAACTTTGTGTTGTTAAATTTGGCAGAAAAGATTTTATTATTCAACTTTATTAATGCGTGTTTTTATGATCAACACGCAGATTATATGATATCTAATTACTTAGCTTTACATAGGTTTCTTCAAAATCGAAAACGTTCGAATAAAATGAGATTTATCGACGCTATGATAAAATGGTGGTAATCCGGTAACGCCGCGTGAATATTTGGCGTACGTGTTAAAAATAGGATTATTGGCTTTGTCCGGAACATTGGTGCCGTAGTCTGTAGTGTCGCAACAAATCCAGGTATTATCGCATATTATAGAGACAAGCCACCCCTAATTCAATTTGGCAAACACGCCTGAATTGACGAATCAAATAATACCGCCAATTCGAGGCTTCTACTGGAAAACGTATTGAACCAAAATAGATTATTGAATATACTCGTATATTATGTTTTTTTGGCGACAAGAAAATATTATAATATAATGAAGAGCTAAATATAAATTATATTGTTTAGAACTTATAAATTATATTGTTTTAAACATTATTTTAACCAAAAAGCTGAAAATCTGTTTGAATGTCTTTCTAAAAATCTCGAAAACGGAAAGCTCTGTCGTTCAAAGATTGTTCCTGAAGTCTAGACACTTCAGGAACAAATATTTAATATTTAATATGTAATAAATATTTAATATGTAAACACTTACAGAAAAATATTTCGTTTACGTAGACGTAAACGCAAATATTTTCAGTTAGTAAAATCAATTCCTTTAAGATTTAAATTTTATTTTTTATTTCACGACCCCATAATTATTAAAACATCATTCTTTACAACTGTTTCAATACGAGTGGTTACGTAAAACTTAATACGTAAAATATTTATGGATATTTTAAAACATTTTCGAAGAGTTTTTATTACGTATTTCCGTATTAAGTAAATTTATTTGGACTGATCTGTTTTTCAGAAGTATTTATATCGCAAGCACTGGAGATGGTGGCCTTGAAATTCAAGAAGGTATCCCCAACCCCTGTGCAGCGTATTCCCGGGGGAGGAACGGAGAGGGGTTTGTTTACGTCTGTATTCCTTTCCCCGCCGAAACGCCGCCCTTCCGCGCATTAGTTACTGGGATAATCCCGGAATCCCGCGGCCGGGCCGGGATAGGTAAATACCAAAGGAACTGACATTGAACAAAATGTTTTCACAACAAGATTGATACTGTTACTGATTTTAATAGTGACATCTTAAATCTTTTTTATGTAAAAGTGAGCTTCTGAAAAAAAGGTTTAATTGAAATTAATAATTTCTTCGAACTACATAAAATGTAAGTAGGTGTGGGTATATCCTTGGTTGATTTTTAATAAACGATTATATTATGTATTTAAATATTCACATTTATAAAATTCTGATTTACGCCATTTTGAGGGGATGGATTGCCACAAAACTCTGTTTTGGCAGGCGCTCTGACTCTCAAAGTAGCATGACTCAAGTTTTTGATTCACTTGATCGTACCATATCTTCCCGGGGAGTCCCAGACTTCTCTCTCACATACTTTCACTAGAAAGATATTTTACAAATTGATTTCGTCAAGTCACCTCTTCGGCAAGTCACATCCAAAAATAATTTATAATAAAGTTGAAAATCTTGAAGGCAGTCCGCACTGCATAAATACTTACTATTTTTTTAATATTCTTACTTCATTTGTGTGCAAGTTTGAGATCATTGTTTGTGTCTTTCCAAATTTTTACAGTTTATTCAACAAATTATGTACCTTTTCACTACTAAATAAAAGTTAAGATCCATTCTATTTTTGCCAGCACCCCGCAGTGCAGACACGTAAAGTGTAGGGCACGGTGTAATGTAAATAATCCGTTATGTGCCATGCCTGCCACTGTACGTGTCTGCACTGCACGGTGCCGGTAGATGTGTTAATTTCGTTCTAGGTTTCAAAAGAGTCCTTACTTCTTATTCTGTGGGGTAAATTTTGTCAGAAAATCCAAAAAGATCTAAAAACACTTGTTGTTTCGTTTGGATGAATAATATTGTAATATTGATCGATTTCTTTTTGGCCTTGGGAGAGCTTTATTCGTTGGTGAAGTGGTTGGTTGATTCGTTGGAGCCTGGCAGACAATCATAACTAAGGGATAAGCAGAGACGAGTGCTCCAGGAGGGGAGGGGAGTGAGGAGGTAAGAAGATTATCTCCTGGTGATTGATGAAGCGACTCCACCGCGGGCACAGGGATTATTTTTGGCTGAATGGAATGAAATCAGACAGTGAACAAACGAAACGAGGTTTGAATAACAAGTTGGGTTTACTTTTACAAATAAAATATATAACATTGTCATTTTATGTGATTGAATAATAAATATTATTAAAAGCTGAATTTTTTTTAAAATTGTGTTGTAAATTAATTTTTGCATCGTTATTACAACATATCTCCTCGAAGAAATAAACTGATTACTGTGGATGTATTTGTGTGCTAAAATATGATTAATTATATGTGGAATGAAATTCATCAACCATTTTTATACATCGAACTTCTGCCTTTAATTGAAAATCAATTTTATTGTCCTCTGTGTCTAGCAGTCAAAATGTCCTATGTAAATTGGCGACTATTCATTTTTCTTTTCATAGATCAGACTGACATAACCAGATCTTAATTAATTGATTTATTTAAAGCGACACTAACAAACAATTAAATTTATTTATTTCACTTATTTCGACAATAAATTATTTTTGGGTGTTTTTTCCCTGCAGTCTCATGTCCGGATAACTAATGAAGGAAGAAAATATAGTAAAAATGCAGTACAAATGATAACTTTGTCTTTGATGTAAATTAGAATAACGAGTGAGAGTGTTCATTTTTTTTTTATTTGAATATCTCACAAGATTCCTAATCGCTCCCTTTGTGAAGCTGAAGAATATTGGGAGAGGAAAGAAAAGGGAAAGAGGAAGGTGTGGAAGTACCTGAATATTCAGTTCAGGCCACCAAACATGGCAAAAGTTATTATAATTAACGTTTCAATTATGGGTAGTGGTCTTTCACCAGGGCGATACTGTATCTACCACTTAGGTAGAAATGTAGAGGAGATGAACGTGGATAGGATTGTCAAAATAAAATATGACTGGAAAGTGAATGGAAGCAGCAGTCAAGGTTTTCTAAAGTAAACAAAATATGTTAGATAGGTTAGAATCAGTGGCGGTTCGTGGGAATGACAGTTTGACATTCATTAAAACGTCCGTGGCTAATGAATAATATAATGTCATAGGTTACAAAACATAGCCTTCAATACGAAAATCACAATTTACGTAAGAAACTGTACTGTTCGTTTTAATTAAATATAAAAAAATATCATCTTCATTAGCAATAAACTTATTTTATAAAAAAACGATATTATAACTTTTAAACAGGAAAACAACATTTTTTTATTGAATCTCGCAAAATACTATTCCTTCTAAATTCGTTTTTAACAAATTTTCATATAGCTGCATGGTCGCCTTGTAGATTCCGAAGGATTGCATGCCCGGAACAGTTTCCGCCGAAGCGCCAGGAAAGTGACAATGTATGGAACTATTTCTTAGGACAGAAAGCCCCTATAGACGCAGAATTCATAACGAATATATGGAATTTATTTCGAACTCGCTCTCGGGCAGTATTTACCTATACGAACGGGTGAATTTGGAAGGCGCACTGTTTAAAGTCTGATAAAATAATGATGCATATCTCTTTTATTTTCTTATCTTTTTTATGGTGTTTCACTGCACGAACGATTATTAGAGAAAACCGTCACTGGTTAGAATTCAAGGGTTTTCAACTGGTGAATCGCGGAGCAAAATTTGATCTCTCCCAATCGTTATTGATGGTGAAATAAATAAAATAAAATATTTCCCTATTTTAACTCGGTCGTAGGACAAATTGCTTTTGTTAGTTAACGAAGCGGCTTAATCTTCGAAGTTTTGAAGCAAAAAAAAAACAAACGCAAAATTAAAAAAAATATATATATTAGAATTTAATCCCGATAAAAATGAAGGTAAACATTTTTTTTGAGGTTTGGAACCCTTGGAGTAGATGGTTGAGCAGTCCAAAAGCGTCGGGGCGTCGCGGGTTTATTCCTTTGTCTAGTTTCAAGTCCTTCAATACTGTTCAAGCAATATTTCAAGCTGATTATGATGGTAGTAGGTACATCTCAAATTTTGTCTATTCGTAATCTGGGAATGTCTGTCTTTTTTTAAACAAAACAAAAAAAAACTTTAGTCGTATCATATCATGAGTCGGAATAATAAGAAAGGGTATGAGGACATAATTGTGTGTGGTTACATTCTTTGTCCAGCTTCCGCAAAGAAATGTGATGGTGAGTTAGTCATATAATATTACATTTATAAAAGTTACCTGAGTTTTCATCCAAAACGCTAAACACCGCTTATGGCCTTTCCACGTTTGGCCGATACTGACTAAAGCAACGGCGTCGAGAAGTTCGACCATCCGGTCGTCCTTTCCTAAAGTTGGTAGGTTTGACTTTAGGAAAGGACGACTGGATGGTCAAACCTTTCGACTGGGGGGTTATAGCTAGAATCGGGCAAACCAGTCGTGTGGAAGGCCCATTAGTAGTAACGAAAGATACAGAGTGTCAAAAAAGTTGTAATCGCATTTTATCAGAACAACAATCCTCACATAGCCGCCTAATGTTGGCAATAAGCAGCAGTCAGTAGTACCACTAGGTAGGTGCCCTGGTACCGTGTACCTACGTCAAGATCGGGTCGAGACGGTACAAAAAAGATTTAATCCCCGACCAAATAAAGGCAATCCCCGAATCAATGGGGCTTTGTGTAAATCTGATATATGAATAAGAACACGTTAAATCCACCAACACTCGCGCACTTGTGGATAACGCACACATACACACACACACACACACTCACGCCCTTGCACTAATCAGAACAATTCACAGCTGGCCCTAGACTGGATTCAGAGGTCCTGGAACTTTCGTATTAAAATATAAAGATAAGGTATTTTTAATTTAATAAATATTTTAAAATTACCTTTGAGCACATACAAAACAAATAGTATAATATTTTCATATAGGTAGGTACGTGTATATTAGATTACGTGCAACTCAATAAAATGTAGAAGACACTCCATTATCTTTAAAAAAAAACATGTAACTCTAACCTTGTAACATCACATGATTTTTGGTTGTTGCCAACCGGTTTCGTGCATATCTATATTCGAAAGTTAAGGGTAAGGCAATAAGTAACTAAAAATAAACCCAAGCACATTTGCGTGAGCAACATTCTGCATTGGAAATACGAGTATATATATCGTATTGTAATTTTGCGAACATTTCTCCCTCTTCCTGTGTCAACTGTGGTTAGAGGTGCATAAATGTGGAGATAATCTTCTCTACCCAGTGAGCGGGCTGCCTATTGCTACTGCGGGACTTTTATTTATATTTATTTCAATGAATTGTAAACTGTGTTTTATGTGCTAGCAGCACTTGCTGATCTTGCAATCTTGTATTTAAGCCCACTCAATAAGGTAATGGAAAACTTTGGAAAAAAAATGCAATGAAAAACAGAATAATAAAAAAAAAAACCTTAAAAGTATGTGTAATCGACTTGTGGCTAAATCCTTTGTTCTAAATATAAAAATAAAATCTGTGTTACTTTTATTAATTTACATAAAAGCATAAAAAGTACAAAATTTTTTTTTTTACAAAATATACATAAACAACCTGTAGAAGTTTCCTGATATGATAATATATAATTGATAGAGGTTGATAGGAAAATGAAATAAAGCAGAAAAATACAAGGGTAACGGGGACAGCTTTACGACTATATTACGATATGCGTCCAACAATGTCGATGGACTGTATTAAATTTAAAAAAATAAGTTATTGTTGCATTCTCGATAAAGACGCGATGATGTCTGAAATCAGATGGTTCCAACAAGGAGTAAATTTCGTTATTTTCATTTTGTTTGAAAAGTTTTATCCACTATGTACATTTGTTACTTAATTTTATTACTGTGCTACTGGTTTCAATACATCCGTGTCATTCACTAGCGTTCTTAAAGCTAACTTAAATTAAACAAATGCAGAAACAATTAGTCACCATCAGGTGAGGGTATCGGGAGTGGTGATTTGGTGGAGGAAGAGGAGGAGGAGGAGGAGGAGGGGGGGGGGGGGGAGTCAAAATTACTAGGAAACATGGTTAACAAAGGTGATTTACAGGGTGCTATAATTTTGTTTACTAAATTAAATTTAGATTTATTTTTATGTTTATTTCGTATTAAAACGGCGCACGTATTAAAATATGTATTAATTTTTAAAGGTTTAAAGTATTGTCTTTATTGAAGTGACCTGTCTCTAATAAATGATTAGCAGACTCGGAATAGTTATTATTTCGTATTAACAGACTTCATGTTCTCTGATTCTAGTTTTAAAATTTCTGGTAGTCATACCTACATACTGTACGTCACATTCATTACATACTAAAGTATATATTCCGTTTTTTACCCATTTATTAGAAATATCCTTGTTGTTTTAAAACTTTTCACACAAAATGTCTAGAAATTGTTACATAGTTAATGCTCAAGAAATATAAAAAAAAAGATATTTTCATTTAATAAATTTCCATTGCAAATATAATAACGTCCAAAATATGATTATTTTCTAATATGTGCAAGCCAATGCATGAGATTTAATTGTATTATTTCATTAAATGAAATGTTCATTGGGGAACCGTAAGGATTTATTACATTACAAATTTTATTTACTGATGCCAAATGATCCGTGAAGACTGCCATATAATGGTATTGAACGTTTTTGAATATAACACCCACAAAGCATAGAATAGTACACATTTATGTTAAAATAAATTAAATTGAATTACCGGATATTAAAGCTATTTATCGTTAGTCTTAAAATTTTTACTGACATCTAATCGGTCTTTAAGGAGGGCATATTCAGCGGCATGCCGTCCACAAATGCTGAAAAGCTGTGCCTACCGTAAGAAAAAGGTACTATAAAAAATAAAAATAAAACACAATATAAAAAATACAAATAACTTGTATGCTTATTTATTCAGTTGGCCACAACAATCACCGGAAGATGATAATATAATAAAAAAAATAATATTCTTAAATTAATATGAATTACTTTGTCAACATGTTTCGGAAGCGAAGCTTCCCTCATCACAGCATACCGTGTACACAAAGTAATTATTTTAATTTTATTGATAATGACACCACAAGGTAATTGTACATTTATTGAAGAAATTTAAATATTCAATACACAGTTTTTACCCGAACTGGAAAAAACTACAGACAGCCTTCCTTTGTTCATAAAGCAAAGCACGCCACTGGGCATATTGTATTGCTGCAACTAAAAATGTAAGTACTGCAATGAAAGTGTGTTGTTTACTGATTGATTATTTATATTTATTTTTTGAGTTAGTTCATATTACATGTATGTATGTAAACTAATACGTACATTTCATTGTTTATAATATTGTATATATTTTTAATACATTCATTCTTTATACTTTCAGTCATCTCATCATACATTTTCAGTTCTCTATGCTATATTCTCACAAAAATTCACGAATGGTGAACTCTGGCGTAGTGAAACTTGCATATTGAAGACGCCTTATGTCCAAATAATTGATCAACAACGACAAAAAAATATTTATGAAAGATGGGCGAAAACGGGTAGTATAGAATTACTAGTATTCACAGGATCATGCAGAGTATGTATAGTGTATTTGAATAATAAAAAGATAGTAAATTAAAGCTATTTGCTGATATTAAATCTATATGAGGTATTTATTTTAATTATTACGCGGTCAATAAAAAAACTAGTCTAATTTGGTCACCTCTGTTCTGAATCGTTGCCTAAGTTGGGAGGGGGGTAGTTGTAGTGTTGGGGTGGGGTGAGCGGGGATGGGAGAGCGGCCCGAGCTGAGCCGAGAGCTAAGCCGGATTAAGCCGAAGGTATGGAATTAGGGTGAGCCGGGATTATGCTATACAAAACCTCGGCGTGTATCGCCGGCGTGTGTGCGTGTGTAAACGTACAAAAATATATGTATTGGTAGTTTACGGTGTGAGAATATTGTTTGTTCTATGTTTAAGGGAGAACGTGCTGCTCGTAATTAAACATATTTATGGAAAGTGTTGGGGAGGTCAGGGATTTGAAATAAGTTCCGAAATTTCCTGCGTAATTCGGCGGATTTCGGAAAACTATTTTTGGTATAGATCAGTTTGTTTACGCAGCCTCTATGTAGATTGTCGATTCGGCTTTCTCGAAGCCGATGCTGATGAAATATTTAATTAAGGTATCGATCAAAATATTTTAGGTGATGGAGAAACATTTATTTATAAAATAATTAATATAAATCATTTAATCGAGCAATGTTTTGACAACCTTCATGGGTGAGCTGTAGTTGGATCTCAAAACCAGTGGTTTTAAATATGGGTTATATCACCTTTTGTTTAATATTTTTGTATCTACTTCTAGGGTGCAAGATATCCCGACGTACAGTTCATAAAGGATGAAAGGCTGTGCCTACCATAAGAAAAAAGAAACCACAAAAAAAACTTTTTTTTTTAATAAATTTGTGAATATTTTTTTATACCACAATCGTTCCATATTGATATATTGTTTCTGTGTGATAAATTTATACTATTTAGTAAGATAATAAAACAGCCATTTTTAAATATCCAATTCACAAGACGTCATACCCGAACATGAATGATTCGTGTTTCTTTAAACTTATTTTTCCTCAGTTGAAACTTTTATTTCTCTTTTATGCATATTTTTTTCACTAAACAGTTTCACTTTTTTTACAGTTAGTACTGTACCTCTGCAGTCAGGAGGACCTGAGGGAAATAATTTTCCGCGAGGTTTATGTCATCTTTGGGGATTGTGTGTGAAGGATCTTAAAGAGGATAGGAAGGAGTGAACCTGGGTATTGTAGAGACTCATGTTGTAAGAGGGAGGAAACACAGAGGCCAGTAGATTTTTTTTTATTTTTTTTTTTTTTATTTATCCAAAGAACATAAATATATACATGGTAAAATAAAGAAAGGAGCAAAATATGTAGTCCTGCAAAGCGGTCACATGACAGCTTGTCTGCAGGTTCTACAAAGATTAATTAGTCCTAATAGTAATAGTAATATATATTAATCTTAAATAAAATCGGTACTTACATTTGACGTTAACATTATAGGTACATTAACTTAGCCATTAAGTATACATAGATAAAAATTTAAAGATACAAAGAAAAAATTTAAAGATACAAAGAAAAAAATTTAAAGATACAAAGAAAAAATTTAAAGATACATAGATTGCTCATTTAAAATCCATAGCTTCATCGATTTCACGCAAAGCCTCTCACTTTCCTCCAATTTATAACTTTCATTAAATTTATTGAAAATCACTGGCACTATGTATTCAAGAGTTCGACCTCCATATTTATTTGAAATTTTTGGAATTTTTAGGCCTCTTCTTTCAGTGAATCTAGTGCTGTGTTTATGCACCAGTGGCTTTTTGTATTGGCTTTCTCCCGCGTTATCTATAATAGTGATGTACCATAGGAGACCTTTTACAGGCCCTCAGCACCGTATAATATTTTTAAATTTTTTCTTTGTCTGTATATCTTTGGTGTGACAATTTTTTTAACTATCGCAGTTTGTAAATTTTGGACATACTTAATATACGTAAAGCTTGTGTGACCCCAAGTTCGTATTCCAATCTCAGAATGGATTCTACCATGGAAAAATATATAAGTTTAAGTGTGCCATGTGGCAAGACAAATTTTAATTTATAGAAGCTACTCGATATCGATCAGAGCTGGTTATATATTTTGGCCACTTGCGTGTCCCACTTAAATTTATTATCTACTAATAATCCCAGATAAGCATAATCGTTTGTAAAATCGATCGTGTCGCAGTCACAGTTTTTTTCAATTTTTTTATGTATGCATTCAAAATGATGAGCAATTGGTTTTGGTAAATTCCACATTTTCACACTCGGTGACCTTATATACATACATTTGGTTTTCTTAACATTAATAATTAGTCCTACATCATGCGCCCATTTGAGAAGTTCATTAAAGTCTAATTGTAAATCTTGAAGAGCTATTAAGGGATTTTCATTTGATACTACAAGTGCAGTGTCGTCTGCGAAAATGAATCTAAGAGCTTTTTTAAATAATTTGGACATAGCAGTAACATATATAATGTACAATTTAGGACCTAGAATTGACCCCTGTGGTACACCTGATTTTACATATCTACATTTACTCAGATCATTCCACAGCTGAGATATTGAACACAAGAAAGAGTTGTAGAAGTGACCCGTTCTCATGTGACAAATTTCAACCGTGTACAAATGTTGGGCGCGCATTTGGCGTGTTTCCCGACTACGCACCGGTGCCGAAGGTTTCATTGATGCTAGTTCCCCACAGCATCTTCCATTAAAATATCGGTAGAAGAAGGATTACTAGATTTAAAAAACATTAATTATTTGCATTCGTTCGTAATTTAATTAAATTATTATTTACTTCATGTTTCTATATATGAAATCACTGACCTTTCCTTAGGAGAAATATTTTATTTATTTATCTTCTTTATATTTGTTTTCACAATGCAGTTTCATTATATCGTTAAAACACTATTTATCTATTATATACTTTTGTAATTATTTTTTATGTTTCTGCATACATAACCTTCTTTAGTTAAATTTTCATTTTTCTTTTCGTTATATCGTTTTTATATTAACGAGCACTCCTTTCATAAATTCAAGCAAAAGATTACACAAAAAAACTACGCTAAGCCTACTCTTGGTCATAGATCAATGCATGCCACTGATGGTGAGAGACCACCAATCAGAATCGAAACGGTTCTTGAAATGGCTTAAGCTATGCTTAGTGACTCGTCATGAATTCCAATCCCCATCTTCTCATCCACCTCAATCATTTGTTCCAGCCTCTCAACATTCACAAAATTCCATAGTTTCTCTGGATTCGGGCAGTTAGATATCTTGTTCGGTAAAGAAATCAAAATAAAATGCTATATAGAGAAGGAAATTTCACTTTCTGTAAATGTGTCTATAAGGAGTGGCAAAGTTGTAAACCTTATTGTGTCATCACAGAGACATAATGGCCATTCAAAATAGAGCATACAATACCATAAAAGCGGATACGTATCTGATGGACGCATTAAACATGAAGGATGAAGAAATGCAGCCTCCAGGAGTGTTTAGTTGGCTGGTTCCTTGGCACCTCCCATACATTCATCACGCTGCTTAGCCGACTAAAACCTCGCCATAAGAGCATTAAGTCCTCCAAAAGTGATGGTGTTTGATGTAGTCGGAGGCAGCGGCTTATGGAAATGACTCGGCTGTATTCTGTAATCCTCACACGACTCTTTATATTTTTTATCCGCCTTGAGTCGGTCGGTGTGAATTTTAAACTCTCGGCAGTAATCTTGATTAATAACCGCTGCCGATTAAGAATTAACATATGAAATCTCAATCGGGCTGCCTACTGCCGGTGCCTAGCTAACCTTTTACAACTCGCGCGGGCCGTTTTCAAACCATTTTATACTTTGGCGCCCAACAAATCGCTTTTAAAAATATGTATTATTGATAGCAACACACTTTCTTACCCAAAATCAAAAGAAATTTAAAAAATAGTAACCAGTAAGTAATTCCATCAGTTCCTAATTAGAACAGAGGCATTGCGTACGTATATCATCGCCAATAGGGTGTTTTCACAAACTACAGATACCGTTAAATACGTGTGGACGATTTGAAGAATATATTTCTGTTTCTTATGATAGCGCTAAAATTACGTAATTAATTTAATATTTTCTTTCATAATATTTATTGATTTTAAAAACGATCGAAAACCGCACATTCCGAAACGGTTCTAACGGGCAACAACGTCATTAGGATGTACATAACGCTGCTGGCTGGTAAGACGGCTGTCACTGACGTTGGTCGGCGTGACGTCACAACGCAATTTTATAAACAAAAATGAACATGTCGTTTTGGCGGCATATCAAAATTAGCACATTTTAAATCGTTATAGAAAATTTATTCGCAAACATAAAAATTAAATAAAAATGCTATCGTTATGGTAATTTATTTTTGTTTAATATTTTGTTGTCCGTTATTATAACACATATTTTTATACACGATGAATACATACCAATTAAATACTTACTGATTTGTTTCATGCAGGTAAAGTTTACTAAAAAATAGGTAAACCATTTTTTAACAGTTTTGCATTTCCGCGTGACGATTAATGAACATTCGTAACTATGGCAATAAATTTAACATGATTAAGGCATGTGCAATAAACTAAATGTATTAAGTATGACTTATGTGAATAAATCACGCATTTCAAAGATGACACTAAAAGGTAGAGTGTACCCAAATGAAGGGGTCTTGTAAATAGCGGTAGGATTAAGCCGCGCCGCGAAAGCCTCCCCGCAACCTCCCGCCAACTAACTGGCCGATAGAGGATAGAGTCCGATAGAGGATAGAGTTCGATAGGGGATAGAGGCCCGCAAACTGCGATCAGTAATCGGAATAAAAAAACCTTCAGCTTTAGCGTATCTTTAATCGCCGCTTAAGCCAGGGAAATCTAAATGCTGACATTTTAATGAGATTAGCGGAATGAACAGTCACGCGAGTTAAGTTTTACCTATTTTCTATCGACTGTTTGTAGGTATTTTAAAATTTAATTCTAGAGTGGTAAATACTCTCAGTATCTTCTTGGTGAAAGACCACCATTCGGATTCGAAACGTTGTTTGAAATGGCTATAGCTATGTTTGGTGAATCTGAAATATCTGAATAGTCAGGTACTTCATGAAAATTCTCTTCTCCACGTTCCTCTTTCACATCTCCTTCCCCTCCCCACTCCTTTTTTTATAATAATAATATAATTCAGCCTGAATATAAGGAATTTAAGGAATGCTACAAAATTACCAGATTATTACTATAGTTTCGATGGAAAACGAAAATAATGCAAATCCTAAATAATCGTTAAATAACTTAGGGGGATTAGTATTTTTAAGCTGGTGTTTATTTCTCCAAATGAATGTTGTTCTTAATCAAACCAGTTTTGATTCATTATAATGTGTTTTATTTAGAATGATCGCTGTTTGGCCTTTTAAAAGCTTTCACAAATTTTTGTATTTGTATTAAAATAGTGGATAAGACATAAACAATGTTAAAATATTGCGGATTAATTCCACCGTAAGTATAACGCATCCTTTTAACGTCACAGAACTTATAACAGAACTTTTTGAGATTAATATCCGGTTATTTACGTTACTATTCTGCGCTTTCCATTTATAATAATATTTAAGAATCGTAACTTGATAATATCCGATGCGTTCCCACTATAAATGCGGATTATTTTTTTGTTTGTCGAATTTTACTGAATCTCCCCCTTCTATGTGTAGTGTTACCACACACTCTCAGGTCAGCCGCTTGTATAGTGTATACACACTACCCTCACTAACACATGCACATATCACGTAGCGGATTAAGCTCTATTTGAGATCCGGCGGCACCGAGAGGGACGCTAGATGGCGAATGAGCCGAGAGCGAAAGGACTGCGGATCATCCACAGATTTTCGGATTATGATTCATAAAGAGCGTGGAAGAATGAATGAATGGAAAATTATTATAGAGGGAGCCGAAATCTTAGGGATTAGCCACTCTAAACTCAGAGGGGAATGCTAGTTATATTCGTCTCTCACAAAACGCATGAGGGTATTATGCAAAGCGTTCAAACTCTCCACGATTCATATCCTTGCATCAATGTCGCCTGCAAAACATTGCTTCCGTATACATTTAAAAACATCATCTTCAAACAAGCGTAATATATCATACTTTTACATACCCCCAAGGGTTTATGTAATCCTTTATCATCTTGATCTGGGTGAAGACATTATTATATTAAAATAAGCATCAATGAGAACCCGAGTAAAAATATATTAAAGTAATTAACTAGAAGAATTATTATAATGTAATTATGTCTAATATCTCGAATTTAGTAGCCAAGATTTGTACGATTGCCCAATGATGATAAGAAATCTATAATTCTTAAAAAAATCTTAATTGTTTATTATCTCTCCCACTAAAAACTCCCGAACGAAACGTTAGCGATATGATATCTTTTTAGAACCTTTTGTTTCAAATTTCTAGATCAAAAAATATATTCTGCTCGCAATATTATTTAAATCTTCAGCTATTACACCATTAACGACTTGATTTTTCATTAATTCTTTAAAATATATTTACATGATTTATTTATATTGTTATTTCTTCCCCTGAAAAAGCATATTTTGAAATAGTGGACCAAAGAATGAGGCTTAATGTGACAACAAATTATTTATTTTTGACAAATGAAAATAATTCAACCACACACATCACATATCATAGCAAATGGGATTCGATGAATAAGTTGTATGGGTAAGAAAGCAATGTAATGTAATATCTTTAAGTTGCTTTTAAAAAGATAAAGTAAATATTTTAAAGCCATTATCAATAGGAATTGTGAAACGTGTCTCATAAGTAAAGAGGAAAGAATGGTACAAATTTGACAGATGATGACGAATTTTGAGAAAACAAGTTGTCCGTCCGCATTGTTCACCTACTTCTTTTTACCTTCTAACTTATAACACTTTGTGAAAATCTATATCTCGGCACAGACATATATTTTATTCACGGCATCAAAATATTTGATTTAGCTTTGTGTGCGAGCGGACGGGAACACTGGACACTCGTACAAATTGCATTCGCCGCAGTGACAAAAAAACCACCACAAAAATATTAACAATAAATCAAGAATAACTTCCGAAAGAGCGGCGCGAGACGGAGAGGTAAATTGAAGAGTGTAAATTTGAAAAAAAACTGATAATTGGGAAGCTGGTATTTCCAATTCAACACAATCTACAATTCTCTGATAGAGGTAGTCTCACTTCCCGAGTCACGTGCCGCCTTTTTGCCGGCAGTTTCCGAGAAGAGCCGAATTGAATCTGCCATAAAGCGACGGAAGATTGGATCAGATGTTAACAGTTATATTCACGTCCAGAGACTGATCGCCTTTATTACATATATATTCTTTTTGATCGATATTATTTATTTAAGTTAATTTTGATACGGTAAAAGTACATTAGCCTCAACTCTTGACAATATGCAAGGTAGGCATTTTATAAAAAAAACATAATTCTTATTAGTTTCTTCTGTTGTCACCTATTTAAACTATAAGAAAAAAATCACTAATTTTGTGTTTTTCAGAGTTAGTTATTTTTCAATGTTTTTATCTACACAGATCCATTTTTACCTTATATAAACAGTTATTAATTTTGCTTAATATTCACATCGCTATAAGTATAGTTGTTGGTATCCATGGAAATCTTTTTTAGTTTATGAACTTAGACCCATCAATATATTTTTAAATTCTGAAAAGATGATTCAGTTCTCTAACCTCTAAACATTCAAAGAAGAATTTTTTCGATCAACAAAAACATTTTCACATAAAATAATCATACCTTTGTAGTTACAAAATAATAATAATTTATAAAAATAAACAATAAAAAATATGTCGATGATCCAAAACTTTATGTTTTTAATGCCAGCCTCTGGTAAGTATTTCCTTCAGCGACACGTGCTTCGGGAATATTTCAAATTACAAATCAAATTTTACAGGACTGAAAAAACGATAAGTATAAAACGACTTAATCTTAGCAAAAATTGCGTATTATGACAAAAGAATTAAAAAATTCCTTATATTTTTTTTTTCAAATTATACGTAGAAAATAAAATATATCGTAGGTAGGCAGGTACCGTATCTTTAGTTTCCAGAGAAGGAGTTAGTAGCTACCTACCAGCCTATTATTGTTTGCAAAATAATAAAATAGCAAATTAATTAAAGATTTTTACAATAAAATTACACCCATGCCAAATGTATAACGACCACTTGAGATAAGACTTTCGAAGAGAAGATTCGATATGGAGACAGTTTGTGAAGTTTTTCAAACGATCTTGCCACTGATAACTCCGTAGGAGTAATATTTCAGCTGATCTCTCAGCGGTGTGGCTTACTCTCTGTATCCTTTGTTATACTAAGATGGCTTGACACCTATATTTGCCAATTGCCAATTACGTAATCTATCCAAATATTTTTCACTACACTTCGCTGGGAATTCATTTCGATATACCGTAAGATATAGTAGCAAATAATTGGTTCAGTGAGTCAAAATTTACCTGATGTCTTGCTGAGATCGAAGCCTTCTTTCTTGGGTACGACGAGAGCCTCCACGTGGTCCATAGGGGGCACCAGTGGCGTGTGTGAGGGCGGCCCGCGAGGCGTGTGCGGGTGGCTGGGGGGACGGTCCAGACCGTCGCAGACTCCGCCGCCCCCCGGAGAGGTCTTACAGCCCCTGGTCAGGGCTAAGGCGTGACTCTAGAATAAAGAGAAAAAAAATTAATACGTAATAAGAAAATAATATAAAACATTGATTTGGCACCTTGTAAAATGGCCCTGGATGTCTTGAAGAATCCGAGAAATCGTACACAACATTTGTACAGCGACGTTATGTGTTACACTTCCGCATTCCGAATTAACCTTCAAAACTTGACGTTTTTAAGCACTTATAAAATTAGAGGTTATTTTTTAAAGTAACTAAAAAGTAATTATATGAATTTCCTTCCATCGAAAAAATATCGCAAAGTATGCTCCGAAAAACATAAATAACTTATTACTTAACATCTTATAGATAAGAACAAATTTACAGTGTTTCTTTAAATGCTCTGTTCTAAATATGTCGTGTTATATTAAATGTTATTAAAACGGTCGCATATTTGTATTAGTACGCTCCCCCTTTCTTCCGTATTAACATATCTCCTCTTCAAACAATATTCACTTGCGAATTGAGAATTGCTGGATCTTAACTTCAAGTGCGCTTTACTACAATTTTTTTTAAATAATGATTTCGTTACCCTATTTATAAACTGTATATGTACCTACTCAAAATACAGAGAAAAAAGCCGAATTTGGTAATTGTTGGGTAATATTGTAAAAGTGATTTAATTTGAGTTTGCTTACTGAAATGATCGAATATACAAATCGCAAACATTAAAGGTTTAATCATATCATCTTATTTTAATGAAGAATTGTAAAATTGTTTAAAAAATTAACTTTTTTCAATTCAATATTACTATTCGGCATTCATATGTAGGTAGGCCCGAGTATTTCTCCTAGTAAAAAAGATTTGTTGAATCTGGCATAGTCTCGAATTTGACTTAAACGTGCCTAGCAATTTTAGCTGTAAATGAGATCTAGATGATTTTTTGCACTTGGGTCACGTAACGCGATTAAAAAAGTGAAAATATTTATCTAAGGTTTGTTTATTCGAATGGAAACTATTTAAACGATTAATTTTTTTGGTTAGATTTCACACCTTATATACCTGTTAAAAAAAACAACAACAGTTAGCTTTATAGAAGCAGATGGTTCTTTTAGTAAGATCTAGAAAACGATTGTAAAGTATTGACTTTTTATAACGAGAGCACGCATGTGCGTGAAAAATGTACAGTAGAACATACCTACTTATTAATCAATTGATATTTTCAATTTTTAATTATTACTTATTTTCATTGAGATTAAAAAACCTCATTTCAATATTTAATCATTGTAGAAAATAATATTAACATAACCCAAATGAAATATGAAAACGGAAAAAATGACAGAAAATAAAAAGATTTCAGTCGCATCTGGGATTCGAACTCAGGACCTCTGCCTATCCATCTTAGGAACTTTGTAATCATTATAAAGATAGCTGCCAATAATATGGGATAAAAAATGGAGAATAATATTAACAAATCTTGAATTTGAGATATGATATCGATGAAGATGGCATAAATTGAACTGGTCTCATTAGCTAAGTTGGTTAAGCGGTTGCCCCGGATAGGCAGGGGCCTGGGTTCGAGTCCCAGGTGCGACTGAAATCTTTTTATTTTCTGTCATTTTTCCTTTTTCCTTTTTCATGTTTCATTTGGGTTATGTTCATATTATTTTCTACAATGATTAAATTGATATTTTATTTTGAAATGTCAAAACAAACGGTAAATTGTATCACAGCATTAAAATCTTTGTTGATTTGACTTATAAAATATGTTTTGGAGCTTTCTTCCCCGCTATGACACAAAGAAGTAAGATATTTAGATTTGATATAGACACTTGTTCTTGCCATGTCTCCGAAGCCCTCGACTTATTATTCCCCTTATTTATATGTTACATAATATTATTATTCTAAAAAAGTTTCCTCGTCCATCCAAAGAAACTAAGCACCCCCTCCTCAACCGTTTAATTAGCATGAATAATTTCTTTGTTGAAAGGATTATTGTTTTCTCACACATATTCATCGTTTATTATTGCCTCATCTCGAATTAGTAAAACAAACGATGCTGATTTGGTGACCAAACATGTCAATAGGAAGTGAGACGGACTAATGCAACCGATTAAGAGTTCACCTTGCCTGATCAATCAAGAACAGGATTTGAGCCAATTCATCACAAGCCATTAATCGAATTCCCAATGTAATCACTGACTAATGACACTATTTACATCACCTTAGAATGCGTTCACTAGGTTAAAACACCCCTGGGCGTATATATAATCGATTACAAAACAACACAAATATTCCCATTTACAATACACTCGCTAATTGAATCATTTTTGTTCAATGTTAAATCAAGATCATGGATCACGTTATTGAATTACTGAATTACGTTATAATTTATTTATCAACATGAACCATGAAATTCAAAAAATGATAATAATCTGCAGTTTAGAAACTATGTATCCAACGTCACACAAATCTTTCGTCCTGCTACAAAAGTATTGGTCACATTCTTAAACACTCCTATGCTATTAATTTCTCGTATATTATGTTTTTTTATATTTTATTCAAATCAACAGTTACATAAATCATTATATAAATTAAAAATATACTTTGTATTTACCACTTTAATTAAAATATATAAATATTTCTCTACATGTTTCGATAGCAATGCTATCATCTTCAAGAATAAATGAATACTAAAAAATAATTTCAAGTATAGAAAAATGATAAAAAATTTAAAACAATAATTTAAGAATATACAAAATATGAGCATAAACAAAAATGAATTAAAGTAGGTAAGTAACAGATTAAAAATATTAATGACAAAATAATTATAAAACATTTAAATTAGAAATATAAATAAAAATTATCATTATTAATATTAATATGAAAATAAATTTAAGAGAGAGCTATTTTAAAAAAATATTTGATTATTTATTAAATTTAATTCGCTATTAACACTTTTTCTTATTTCTAAAATTTCAAATTTATCTAATTGTAAACCAGTTGTATTTGTATGTAAAACTTTCAAACCTTTATTTATATCAAACGAATGATTGGTTTCTAAAATATGATTTGCAAATTCAGAATAGTTGTTATTATTTAAACATCTTAGGTGTTCTTTAACCCTATTACTGAAATTTCTACAAGTCTTTCCGATGTAAAAATAGTTGCAATCATTACAAATCAATTTATATACTCCTGATTTATTCAAAATATTATCTTTATCTTTGTTATTTAAAATGTATTTTTTTAATTTATTATTGGTATAAAAAGCTGGTTGGATAGTATTTGGCAAGTTTTTAATTATTAAATTTGGGGTATTGTTATTTAAAAATAATATTTTTCTCCATTGTTTATTAACATCAGTTATTTGTGGATATACATAAGATTTAATAAATTTTTTCTTAAGCTTTTTGTTTAACATATTGTTTATTAATTTAGTATTATAACCATTATTTATTGCAATCTGTTTAATTATATTTAATTCTTTGTTAAAATTATTATTTGATAATGATTCAGTATTAGGGTTAAGGAACACCTAAGATGTTTAAATAATAACAACTATTCTGAATTTGCAAATCATATTTTAGAAACCAATCATTCGTTTGACATAAATAAAGGTTTAAAAGTTTTACATACAAATACAACTGGTTTAAAATTAGATAAATTTGAAATTTTAGAAATAAGAAGAAGTGTTAATAGCGAATTAAATTTAATAAATAATCAAATATTTTTTAAAAATAGCTATCTCTTAAATTTATTTTCATATTAATATTAATAATGATAATTTTATTTTATGTTTCTAATTTAAATGTATTATTCAATGTTTTACAATTATTTTGTCATTAACATTTTATCTGTTACTTACCTACTTTAATTCATTTTTTTATGCTCATATTTTATATTCTTAGTATTGTTTTTATCATTATCTTACTTGAAGTATTTTTTTAATCATTTATTCCTGAAGATGATACATTGCTATCAAAAAACATGTTGAAAATATTTATATATTTTAATTAAAGTGGTAAATACAAAGTATATTTTTAATTTATATAATTAATAATGATGCCACAAAGTTACCAAACATTTGAAGAAAACATAAATCATTATTCCAAATCTTGTAATGACCCAACTGAAATATTTGATTCGCTCAGCCGTGCTTTGTCTTCCAGAGGCCTGCCCGGCTTCTTCCATCAAAGACAACAAAAAAAATTGCAGTCATGTACCGTTACAATTATTCATACATCACTGATAATGAAATTTCCTCAAACTGCATTATTTCACTAGGTGCGGTCAAACTTCAGCATTACCGTAAAAAAAATAACAACTTTTCTTTTTAGATTTTTGGCTTATGGTAATATTATTAGCCTAAAGCTGTTAATTCGGCATTCTTTGCCTTTATTTTTAATTTGTCCATTTAGAAGCACGCCAATACTTTGTTTAGCATATCCATAATGAACTGGATTAATTTATAAAAAAAAAACACGAACGATGACTTATCTATATCTTTGTGGCCACATCTAATCAAGCACACGAGAGCTGAAATCAGTGGCATTGTATGAAGACTAAATTCATTTTTATTCTTATGCTAAATCAAAATCCTTAAGCCATAAACCGCAGATAAAATCTAGGTAAAAATAAATGGCTACAGGTAGCTCATTAAATATTGTGAATTCACTACCGGTCCGACCACTTTTCGAACCTCCCCGGGGGCTAATTTTTGACCAAATCATTAGTAGTGTAATATTAATCATAACACCCGAACTAAACTAGAAACAGATTGCTTAAGATAAAATCAATTAGCCGCGAGACACTACCGGTGCGACAGTTAACAAATGAGAATAAATCAAATCACATTTATTGAGATATTATTAAAGTGTTATTATCGCGGAGTTATCTCGTTCCCGTCTGGATGTATTTTATGGTTGTTCGGGTGAAATTTATACAAGCGGATGTTTCAGTTCATTGAGCTCTGTGATCTATCAGAAATAATGGATACATTATTTTTTTATTATTGAAAACGTTGTAATGAGCTACTACGTCTATACAGTTTTATTCAAGATGTAGAGTAGGTGCGAATACAAAAGTTAGGGATTGGCTGCGATCTGTAATTAAAATTTATTCAATAATATGAATGCATAATTTTTCCGAATTTTTATCAACATGAAACATCCATAATATTATTTAACATCCGTGTTACGAAAGAGGAGATCCGTAATTAACGTGATTGAAAAGGGGACAAATAGATGTTTTGAACGTTCTTACAGGATAAATGGATAAACGAGTGTCAGGAAAAAATTATGATGGAAGAAGAAGACAGGTATACGCCAGTATGAAATGGTACTACGTGTACGTATGCCAGTTGAGATGAGTTTCATAATACCTACGGCGAAATGGTTAAATAGTTAGGTACTTAGTTTTCAGACGGTGTACACATTTATTTCCTGTGGCATAGGAAAATGTTTATGCTGTTGATGAATCAATAATACCCACAGCACAAGCGAAACTCTGGCAAAAATAAGATTTTTGTGGAATTCAGCAGAAAATTCAATTTTGATCAAATCTGTGAATTTAATTACCAGGTATTGAATTGTTCTGCTTGTTTTAGATCAGTGTAACAAATAAAATCAAAATATTGTGTGAGATTGAAGAAATGCTGTTATTTGGCTAAATTGTTTTGTCATGGAGACATGCCACAGCGATTACATAGAACAGAATAATACGATAACGTAGAATATTAGTTATTTTTGTTGGTGTTATTACTATTATTATTGTTATTATAATTATTTTTAATATTAGTAGAATCATTATGTTATACTACTATATCACGGACATGGGCATAGTTCGGTGGGTCATTTAATAAACAAACCAATAAGAAGGTAGGTACCTACCTATATATAAAATCCCGATTAGATTCATTTACATCCCGAATATTTAGATACTTGTGATTTGGCGTTAAAGTTTATTCATCGACGATATATGATCAATCATTCAACTACTTACGATTTAAAGTCGGCTGTAAATATTTCATTGAATCGTTTGAAACAATCGGAAACCATAATTAATTGTGATGTTTACATTGCTCGTCGCTAGGTGCCCGCATGTCATGGCGGAGATCATAAAATGGCGTATCAATCATTACTCCAATACTCGCCGATCAATCAAAATATCGGATTGATTAAAACTGATGCGGACAATTAGGTACTATACACACCACGGGACAATAGTGCTCAATCCTCAGCTGTGCCGAACTTTAGAATATGGGTGAAGAAATTATACAGTCTGACGAGTAAATGTAGACATGGAAAGTGGGCGCTGCAATCGTTTAAAATTATTAAATATTTTAGAGATAAAGGTTCAAAATAAAAGATGTAAGTTTAAAAAAAGTTTTATTTTTATATATTTTTTAATGTTGACAGTTTATTTTAATGTATTAAAATAATAATAATTACTTTGTTTAAAACCACTATGTAATATTATACATAATTAATATATAATATTATTAAACATGTATAAATATTGTTTTAAACAATAATATTATTATTTTAATAAAAATGTTTCCACAAAGTAAATTTACATCTTTTGGAGAAATAATTTAATTTAATATTAATTTACCCAAGGTAATTTAATATAAAATTTAAAAAAAAAATGGATGAATGCTTTTAGCAATTGAAAGCTGAACCATTAATAAACACATTGAAAACTTGGCTAGCTGAAAGAAGCTATTTTTATTAGAAATAAGAAAATATTATTTTATTTATGATTTATTGATTTCGTTTATGTTTATATTTTATTCAATTTTTTGATATATTTTTGCAGAAAAAATTTAGAGTAATATTCTTGTAAATATTTATATTTTAAGCTTGTTGCATATGTTTTTTATGTTTTTATTTTACATATTTTGTAACCTTGTCTGTAAATTTTATGTTTTATATAACAAGCTCCCGTTAGACAAACTGCAAAAAAGTAATCAAATGAAACACTCAAAGTTTGAATAACCACCAAATGATAGCTTCATACAATAATAGTATACAAAAAAGTAGTTTATCGGCACTTTTTGAATTGTATTTTTTCTCTTGTAAAATTAAATAAAAAAAAAAAAAATAAAAAAAAATCAATTTGTAGCTAGGTACATATGTGAATAAATAATATAAATACAGCCGTTATTATAAATTCTAAGAAAATTGTTGAAAGTACAATTGGAAATGATAAACAGGCCATAGACGGATTTAGTTAACATTTAAAAAATCATGACTGCAATGCCCGGCTTTATTCTAGTTTCAACATAGTGTTTTCTTTATTGAAGTTGAAATTTTTTTTGTAGTTAAAAATATATATATTGCCAAGCTCTGCAATGAAAATGGATGGTGGTGAGTTGATAATAATTGCCATAAACTAAAAAGCCACATTTTAATGCAGTTCTATCATAAAATCATTTTTTTACATAAGTATGTACAAAGATAAACTTTTAACAACAAAAAATATTATAAAATATATACTACGCCTTCCATGGCGTAGTCGTGTACTCATTTGACTATATTTTGTAGAGTGCTTGTTCGATTGCTGGAAATTTCAAAATTGTCTGGATTTTTTTTTATTATACGCTTTTGAAGACGTGATCATTAATTCAGTTCCGCTATCATAGCATAGGAGAGATGCGGATTATCACTTGAGTTAACATCGATCACGGGATGTTTGGTTGTGAAAATATTAATCTCCTTCTTCGTATGGTGGAAGAGAGTTGATCAAAGTGTGATGCTGGGGTTATTCAGTCAGCCGAGTTGCCTGATTCAGCACAGATGTGCCTCCGGAAAATTGGTGGAGAGAACTTTTTTCAACAATGTGTTCAGTAGTTTGTATTTGTCTACACTCACACGATGCTCACAGAAGTTTTTAGGCAACATATACGTAAAGCGACTGATTATTAAACTATGTATTATCACGTTGGTGACTTCACAGTCGCCCTTTATTTACGATATAACCCTGGGACGTGTAGGGCAATCCGATAGTTCGTACTTTTCACTTCCGAGGCAATCGGTCCCATAAATACTAAAAGATAAAAATTAATTTGTTTTATGAAAAAAAAAGTGATAAAGTCATCCTACACGTGCGGGATTTAATAATAATTTTTTCCAAGCATTCGGGTTTTGATAAGGAATCCACCGAGATTGCTTGACCTGCGAACCCGGCTCCTTGAATTCTGACATTTGTTCTAGTAAATGGAAAATTTGTTTGGCATCTTATCTCTTTTTTTGTTGAACTCTTTGTTTTTGAATAATCAAAATTGTATTGATTTATGGCGTAGACTTGTAATGGATTTCTTAACCTTTGTATCGTGGATTTTAATATCAGCCGAGAGTGTTAATCTGTTTACTTCATCTTAATTATATCTTTGTTTGTTAGGAATAAAAATACGACCATATTTTCAAAATTACTTAATTAATGCATTTAGTAGGTTCCTCCAACAAACGCTCACCCAACATATTTTCAGTCCGATAAGGATTAAAATTGATTTTCAACTGTTTTCTAAATCTTTTTCTTATCAAACTTTTATAAAATTCCAATTTTGTCTTTTTTTAATAGTAAATTAAATTTACATGATGTACATAAACAACATCAAAATGAATGCGTTTACTTAGATTTTTCAGCGAGATTTTTTTCTGAGCGCTTATGTTTACTGTGCGAAAGTTTTTGAAAAGACAAACAAACTTAGCATGACTGATTAAGAAATTTTATAGTAATAACATAATATAGATTTATTAATTGTTTTTGTGTTTAATTCGTAGAAATACATTAAATTAATGAAAAAATCAAATTTAATAATGTTATTATTAAATTCTGCAGTATTTTTGGATTTTATTATTGTCACAGCTGTTGTGCCTTGAACAGCCTTCAATGGCCTTGAGCGCCGAAACAGCTGCCACAATAATAACAACTAAAAATGGTTGCAGAATAATAAAATTATTAAATTTGATTTAAATTATTTTTAAAAAAACAATCTAGATTTACTCGTACCAAATAGTATGATTAGTAAAAAAAACCTTTCGCGAAAAGGTTTTCTTAAATCATCATTGATAAAAAACCCTTTTTATTTGATTTTCAGCCTTTTGCTGCATGTTTTGTGCTTGGTAAAATTATTTAACTTTTGAAAACCAACTATACTTGCACCCAGTTTGACAGGCTCTCACGTGGCATCGCAAGGGGTGACGTTGACAGTTGACAGTTCCCAGTGCAAAGTCTACCACGATCAGTACATTTATTAGCACAGATATAACGACGTACGCAAGTAAGAGAGCCAGGCTAATATTAGCGTGGTGTGACATTACTTAATAATTGATAGCATGAATAAAATCGCATTGGAATTCTTGGTGTCATTTGACCCCATTTAACCCAGATTACTCCCGATGTGATTCTACTTCTGTCTCCGCTGGCTGGG
Organism: Halesus radiatus; assembly: GCA_022606495.2. Lineage (NCBI taxonomy): Eukaryota > Metazoa > Arthropoda > Insecta > Trichoptera > Limnephilidae > Halesus > Halesus radiatus. The sequence goes on along the minus strand of JAHDVE020003362.1, from coordinate 24,984 downwards.
ACTGAACTCCGAGAAGTAGACAGAGACGAACAACGTGTTTGTTGGGATGTACGGATTCTGAGACAAAGAAACCAATGATCAGAAATTACCAAATATCTATGGCACACATAACATTGCGAGGTCTGCTCAGTTGAGGGTCAATCAATTCTGCAGGACGCAATCACTGATCTCCTTTTATGTAACACGAAAAAATATGTACCTTTTTTTCAATGAAAACCGCCATTTCCATAAATCACAAATAAGAAAAATGAAGAAAAAAATGCTGTAGTTGAATCAGGTAAACATAAAATTTTATGATTTACTTCCTAAGGGCAAGTTGTTTCACAGAATTTGAAGGACTCATCAACATTTCAAAGCTAATATTGAAGTTCTGCGAAAATTGTATTCAAGTTTTCTTATAATACAAGCACCGTGAAACTACTGGCCAATAATGTAATAATAACAGAATTTGGATAGAACTTTCACAGAACTTGGATATTAACTTTTAAATTTTGATGAATCCATCAAATTCTGTGAAACAACCCGACGTAAGATTTGCTAACAGGTTTCTCTCGAGGTTAAATTTACCTACATTTTTCTTAATTAGTATATTATACACCGGTGTCAATGGAAACATATGTGTCAAAAATGTCAATTGTGACGGAAGAACTAAAAACTTACTTTTTATAGTTACTGATTGAATTTTTACATAAAAAAAAATATGCTTTTAGGTACAAAAATGCATGTTCACAAATAAAAAATAAATAAAAAAAACTTAGGACTTGAAGTACATAAAACTTTTTTTCGTGATTTTAGAAATATTTAACTAATTTTCGTAAACTCAACCACGTGTCAGGTATTTTCTAGCTGACGATGATATGGAACGAAGAATTTGGCTTCGGGTTTGCGATAAGCCGACGTAGCTCAACGGTAGAGCATCTGACCGGCAATCAGAAGGGTGCAGGTTCGAGTCCTGTCGGCGACATTTATCTTTTCTCGGAAGGGTTTTTCAATTTGGATGAGTGTTTCAGGCTAATAATTATTGTTTATAAAAATAATTGTTACCCTTTGCGCTATGCACACAAATCTTGTCTTAAAAACTTTAGTTTTTCAATTAATAAAAAAATATATTTTGTACAAGGCAAAATTCATAGCTCATGGTGAAAATGATGTTGCAAGCTGAAATTTGTTGAGTTGATGTATATCCAGACGGAAATATCTGTAAAAAATTCATGATGTCAGTGCTCACCGTTCATCAGTTTTTTCTGCTTCGGCACACTGGTTTATAAGTAAGATTTACTTGGTATGCAGGTAATTAGAATTCTGCATAAATTACGTGAAAATGTCTGTGCAGCTGTAATTCTGTCTGGGTTCGTAAGTAGGTAAACAAATATTTTTTTACGATTGCAAGCACGTTTTTAAATTTTTTTTTTTGGAAATTGAGTCTAATATTGATTTGCAAATATACGGGCGTTTAAAACGAAAATTAAAATTTTTACTAGATTCTTATTTTTTTTATGAAATATCAGTATTTTTTAAAGTCTCTTAAAACAGGCAGTGTTTTTTCTTAATTTGATTTAAGGTACCTACATAAATTCCTCCTTCCCCTCCCCTAAATTATTAATATTTAAACGATTTATGAATAGTCTGAAGAAAAAACTATTAAAATGTCGATGATGTAATACGGGCATATAAATTGAAAAGGAAAATAAAAATCTAAAAGTTTATGGGAAATTTTTATAATTTAGTTTTATTTTTTTTACGAGTGTTTGATTGAAGACCCCTGTTTTCCAGAGAAGTGATTGGTTATCCGGCGCTTGTATCGTATTATGTATGGAGTTGCTATTTGCGCCCGGCGAGGACTTGGCTCGCTCAAATCACCGTCCTCCGTTCTTGGCGTTAAATGATTTAAATTAAGAAGATTTATTGACAGTGACGCAATTTTTTTAAGACACCATTTTGTAAGAATTACGAGACTCTGATAAGTGAACCCGATCGTCGTGCTGGTTATCCTCATTCGTCACATTTCCGCGGACTTTGGGTGAGAGAAGTTCACGAAAAAACAAACACTTCTTTGCATGGCAAAAAGTTACCATTTAAAAATGGTTTTAAAATTATCTAATAGAGGTATATTAACAGAATTGAGCCGCTCTCATGGTTATCTCTCTCTCGGTTAAAATATTTACCAGATTTGCACTGCATGTATAAGAAAATATTTATTGTTAACAGATTAGTTACAAATCATGTGATACTATAACAAAGGTAGAAATAGTAATAATAAGTAAAAAAATTAAAATTTAAAAAATCTGTATGTACGAGTAAGATAAAAAGGCTAAGATAAAACTATACAATTTAAAATATAGCCACGGACGAGAAACGGAACTTGGAAGGAAAATCAAGAGCTTGGAAGGCGACTTTGCTGACCATTGCACTATCAACTATTTCAAGAACTGCGGCATAAATTCATTTCAAGTGCCTACTGCAGACATTAATTGTTTAATTTAAATGTTACTTACTCCATACTTAAATCACAACTGAAATTATGTTGTTTAATTAAAGTAATTATGTTGTTTAATTAAAGTACTTATGTTGTTTAATTAAAGTAATTATGTTGTTTAATTAAAGTAATTATGTTGTTTAATTAAAGTAATTATGTTGTTTAATTAAAGTCATTATGTTGTTTAATTAAAGTAATTATGTTGTTTAATTAAAGTAATTATGTTGTTTAATTAAAGTAATTATGTTGTTTAATTAAAGTAATTATGTTGTTTAATTAAAGTAATTATGTTGTTTAATTAAAGTAATTATGTTGTTTAATTAAAGAAAGGTTAAAATTAAGTAAGAAGAGATACATGTAAGTTATTAGATGTAAGTAAGTGATAAGTTATAGGTTAAATAAATTATGTGGTAAAACATCCCCGAGGTGATATTCTCACGAAAACGGCGCTATACAAATAATCCATTTATTACAATTATTATTATTATTATTATTACTAATTATGGGCAGTCTGCGTGGTCCTCTGGTCAGATTCGCACCTGGTTTGTATTTTGAGGGATGAATTGAAGATATCAATTAAATGCTTATGTTCGTCGTATAGAAGTTAGGGTGTTAGAAAGATTTAACGGTACACGTAGTTTTGTGTTTAGCTTAATTTTTACAAGCACCCTACTCTTTATAAGTTTTCAGTGTTCTGTTACCTGTTAATTTTAATACAATACAAATAACAGCCCGACAAAGGTAGGGTGTAACGGTATATGACTTATACATATCGTTTCAGCAAAAGGTAATTTTTGGGGTGCTGATCAGTAGTATCACTGCCTTTGGAACGATAAGCCGCATCGATACTAGTTTATATAAGTAATAAATTTAAAGAGCAATTAAAATTATTTATATTTATATATATACTAATATTGCAGCGAATTGTAAGATAATTCCGCCAATTGACAGATGTTCCCAATCACAGTTGCGACTGTCACATTAAGCGCCATATCAGTGGCCTTCGTGAGCAATGACTGCTAAAGGACAGAGCTTTAGTAGAAATGCAAATTGAAAATTATGCAGATTTAAATATTGCGGGTAGGCTACAGAAGATTTTTGATTAAGTAACTCATGACGTAAACAGCAATATATGCTGCTACAACGTACGAGTGCGTAGAGACATGATCCACGGATTTCAGGAAATGCTAGAAGTTTGGAATGCCCAAGGAAGACTTGACACGATCAAGTGGTGAATCAGATATTTGAGTCGGGTCGTGTCAAGATCCAGAATAACAGAATAATATGTATAAGAGTTGTATGGCGGTCTATCCTCTCTGCCTACTCCTGCGAGGAAAGGTGATGGTTAGGTAGGTGGATTGATTAAAAACAAATACGAAGCTTCTTTCTTGGAAGATTTCAATGGTTATTCTTTTTAATTTTCAAAGAAAATGAGGCTAGCAGTTCATGTACTGATACCAACCCTGGTGTATGGATATGAAGCAAGCAGAGGAAGGACGAAATTAGATTGAATGCAGTAGTAATTCGATCCCCGTGCTACATGCATATCAGTGGCGGTTAATAGTTTATGTTAGTAGGAGTCCGATTGAATATTTATAAAGGGGAATCAAATCCCTCCGTTGGATAAAAAAATATTCAGAATTTCCTCAGAATGTCACTGAAATCAGAAAATATTGCCCCAAATGAGTGTAATGCATGTTTTCCAGTCCAAAAAATATCCTAGATACCTATATGAGAAAATCCTATGTCGGTCTTTTACATATATATTTTTTCCCTAGGTCTAAAGGAGTTTTATCACATCACAACAGCGATTGAATTTCATCACAACCTAGCAATGAGATAAAATTCGACGATTCATTAAAACGTCTGGGACTAAAAAAATATAATGATAAAAGCAACAACAACAAAAAAATTACTGCGAAAATCACGATTATCGTAAGAAACGTTTGTTTTTCATATGCTTGCCAATGCTAGCAAATTCTAAAAATATGGCAACAAAAAAGTAACATAAGTTTTTAAATTATTTTAATAACAGCTTAAATGACAACAATGACAAAAAAAAATCGTTTTTTCATCCAAATACTATTCAGTACTAATTCGGGATTATCGAATCCAATAGGTGCTGCGCACACGGGCTGCTTGTAGATTCCCGAGGATCGCACATCTCCCGCTGAACCACTGTAGTATGTTTTGTACGAACCATTTCTCATGACAGAAAGTCCCATACGTGCGTGATTCAAAACGTATGAATGGCATTCTTTTCGAACTAGCTATTGGTCAATATTTAGCACGGAATTTGATTGGCACGCTGTTTAAAGTGTGGTAAAATTATAACACAAATTTATTTTCTTTTCTACGAGAGTTCACTGCAAAAACGCTCTCTGGAAAAAACCCCTATTTGCACATTTTAATAGACTGTATATGTAGAGCGGATAGCCGGAAAAAATAATGGAAGAATTCGGGGACGCCTCAGGAAGACATTTCATAAATCAGACACACCAAGAGTCAGAATACGAAAAGAGGAGAAACGAACGCATGCAAAATTGTATGTGAATCGCTCCGTTCTGACTCCGCGATATGTGCGGCACATGACCTAGACAAGTGCGAGCAAGTACCTAGCAATAGCTGAACATTAATGCAAAGACCAGAAATATTATTACGGTCACAATTGAATTTGTTTGCTTTTTTGACTGCTAAAGAAAATTACTTGTTTGTTGGGAACGCAAGGAGCGCGGCGCGTGGACAGGGCTAATAAAGTAGGCAGTGGATAGACTTTTAAATTTTAGACTATAGATATGTGGATTTCGACTATTTGTCTACCCCTGCGGAGTAATGTCGTGATGCTTAGTTAAGAATTGTGTATGGAGTTATGAATACGTAAATACTTTTTGCAACAATGTAAAACCAATCAGTCAGCATTGAGTCAACCCGTTACAAGACACCCAGCTTGATGTTATGAGGACGAATGCTCCATAAAGTAGGACCGCAAAAAAAGGAATCATATACATCATCCTGCCGAGAGTGGACGATAGATCTTAAATGAATTCTAATACGATGAATTCTAATATGAATTCTAATACTCGTAATACAATTCACTGTAAACATTTCCATTTAAAAATGTAAGTACCTACTCATTTATCGAAAGTACTTTTGATGCTTTATAAAATATTAAAAATCTTTAGTACCTACTCGGAAATCACATTATCATGTGCTTTAATATTCAAATCCGTATATGTATATCAATATTTATTTATTTATATAATTTATTAACGCCCTATTGGGCCTTTACATGGAATGGTAGGTAACATTATGTAAATATAACCGTATTTTTATAACTAGTAGTAGTATTATAAGTACATTTATATTATTGTTATTTAACATTGACATGCAAAGCACGGAATAAACGATAAAACGTATATATTAATTGATAAACCAAAGTTCTTAAAAACTTAAGACAAGATTTTTGTGAATAGTGCAAAGGGTATTTTAAAAAAATAAATATTTATTTTATTTATAAAAATAATTGATAAAACGTATACTTGTTTATAATAAAAAAAATAATATGGATATATACATAAAATATTGTTTATTGCTCCGATTGTTATTAAACTAATTTATACTAATAATATTTAATTCGGAATATTTTACATTTGGAAAGCCGAGCTCCCGCGATCTAATTCTTTCGTAGTGTGTCGAGTCTATTTTCGTAACAACTTACTTGTTTTTTTGCAAAATGATGGTAACATTCTAAAAGACTAAAAATCTCTTGAGAGGGAATTTTTGGGTAGCTGATCTCTTTCTTATATCTCGGGATTATAATTCTCTCAGGAAAAATATTTGTTGATTTTCCCAAATCATAAAATTATTTTTTTTCCTTCTATTAAAAAGAAAAACAGACATTCCCTAAATATATGCAATAATGCTATCTGAAACCACATTAAGTAAATAATTGGATTGTAAAACAATAAATGATAAATGTCTAGAAACAATTAAATATTCCCGGGTTACGAATAACCTACCGATATTTGAATTTTAACCACCTACCATCATTATAAGCGGATATATATACTGCAATGACGGAGGACTTATCAGGAGCTAGCAGAGAATAGAACCCGCGACAACAGGATGGGAACTCGGCTAACATTTGGGCTTTTAAATGGATTTTAAAACATAATATAAACAGCTTTCAAAAATTATAAGTACTTAGAGATTTTAAACTATAAAGAAATTCACATTTTTTTTAAACGTTTAACAGTGACATAAAACTAAAACAATATTATAACACAAATCATTAACGCTATATTATCCAAGCTACAATACTACATATTATATGATTCATCAAAGTTCTGGTATAGATGACGCTTTCCTGTATAAATGGAGTCAGAAAATGTATCAACAATAACTCAAAACTAGTTGCCCAGAGCATGCATCCAATCGGTTTAATGAATGATACTGATTGTTGGTTGTGTAAGTGTTGCAGAAAAATGTTATAATTTGTCTTGTGTTTCTCGCCGGTACATTTAATTTAATAGTGGCGAGGATGGCAGGGCAGTCAATTAGGTTGTTAATGATTCTATATAACACAACTAGGTCTGACATAATTCTCCTGTCAGACACCGTAATCAGTTGAAATTGATTCATCAATTAATATTTTCAATTGTAATATTGAGTTTAAAATTTATATACCTAAGAATTTTTTTCTGAATCCGTTCTATATTGATTATTAATTAAAAAAAAAACTATTATGGTGCTGGTCCATAAATTGCAGTTTCCAGAGGTCTCAATTAGACCGATTTAATATTGATTCAATTAAGATAATCCGAATCTTGGCGTGTAAATGAGATATAAATATTTCATTAAGAGCCCCGTAGATGGGACGGGAGCTGTTCTAAATACGAACTCATTTAAAAATGGTGTTCGACTGGAGACGGTCGGGGTTAAGTGGGATTAAAGATGGCGTTCATTAAGCTGATACGGAGCGCGCGCCGGATTTGATTTACAGCCCGTTTTGCACGATCACAGCACTGCAAGAAGCATCACTGGTTCAGATCAAAGCTACGAGTATAATAACCACTCTCATAATTTATTTACTTGGTTTTTAAAGAAAGCTCTGCTACTCCCATCAAAAAGCTGAAGTTTTTGCTTGTGGAGAACCAAGCTTGTGGAGAATTGAACCCGTGACTATTCGGACGTTTTCAACTACTCGGCTATAAACCGGTCTAAATTTGGTCTTATTCACAAGGCTTTGTTTCAGATCGTCAAGTACTTTCTTAGTTTGGTGATAACATATTTAAGAAAAATTATTTTCCTGTTATTTCATGTAAATGCCTTGTTTGTATTTGTATGGTGATATCTGCCTCAACGATGACTGTTGGACCGACAAAGAGATGTAACAAATGTATACCTCATATTTACAATAAATCAAAGGGGTGTAAATATCACCGCATGATAATTTTAATATGCTTAAACAGATGTCAAACGTTTATTTTGTTTTTGAAGAATTTTAGATTACAATATACGTTTGTTATTTAGAAAATTTTAAATAGTTGATACCCAAGAAATATAATAAAAGTGACATTTTATAACTACTAGCTGAAGTACTCGGACATTGGCCGGATTTATGAAAGGTTTAGACTTTAGAGGAAAGTTTTGAGGTTGTGATGTGTTACCCCTACTCCTACCCCTAAACAACAGTTTTCCTCTTATTTTCAAAGTCAAGTATGCAAAATTTATCAAGAAAAACCAAACTTCTGCTATGAGGGGTGGAAAAGAGAGGTGGGGGTGGTTATTTGACAGTTACCTTCATCTTGTTTTGATGTTCATGTGTACAAAATTTTATCAAGCTATACTACTGTAGATTTGTATACAAAATAAATAAATAAATAAAAAAAACACCGCTCTGGACACTCTTCTATATATATAGATTACCGATTCTAATAAATATAAAAAATTATCACGTATGTTTTACGTGTTGTTGTTATCATATATTTTTAAATACCGACAAGTGATTCGTAATTTGACCAGGGATTTCTTGATGTAACAGATGTTGGTGTGTTAAACTCCAAAGGTCGTGCCTTGTTCATATTCGCTGTTTTACGAAAGCCTTTTGGTTCATTAATACATTTGAAGTTATGGCTTTAAAAATACTTAAATATTTTAATGATGCTCCGCGGGATAATTCTAATCAAAATACGCATTAACGAGGGAGACAAAATGATTTTTGTAGGTTAAACTTTTAACCTTCAAGACGAATTTTTCTGTTTTAATTTGTTCAATGTCAAATATTTCTTTAAACAAATAATTAATTATTAAAAGAACACGACCCGGATAAATTAAAACGATTAAACAATCAATAGCTTTAATGAGCGATTATGTATTGTGTGTATTGCGTTGTGAAAACAATTTATTTATACCTACATTTAAATTATTGGTAAAGCATCAATGGAGTATTGTTCTTAGATATTAATGCATTTTATTAAGGAAATTAAGTATTATGGAAATTATCAAATAACAGATCTTAAAATAACAGCTTTTTTATTCTAACATAAATTATCAAAATAATCATACAATTCAGTGAAAACGAGCACTTGTTCTGTGCGATTTACGAATATAATATTACAATACACATATATAATAATATTAAGTTATAATCAATGTTTAATTTGGACGATGTTTAAATGATTTATTACCGGTAAAACCGATTTACTTTGAAAATAATTGTGATAATCAAAAATACTCTATTCTTTGAGTTAAAAGCTGTTATATCCCACATAAAGTGATGACAGTGTTTTATTATTCGTTTTATAATGAGCTGAATGAATAAATCATTTTAAACACCATCTAAATTAAAATTGGGTGGGAGTAATTAAAAATCATATAAGTAAGTCGTCTAAATGCGGCCTAACGACAGTTTAAAAATGGCTTTGAACGCCAACATTATTAAATTTGATTTACTTCAAATTTTATTTATAAAATTTTTCATGGGATTCTACCAATTAATAGTATCTACATATTAATATTTCACAAAAACTTAACGATCAAAGATATTTTTATTTATTTATTATATCATTAGGCATGTCTTCCCAAAACAATATGGTTTAAGGTATTAATTTATTGTAGTTCAGGTGTACGTATTTTTACTAGGTGGATTTGTAGAAGTTTTCCCTTTATATATATATTGTTAATATATTTGAGACTGAATGTGTTTAGACATTAAGTCACCTTTGGGAATAAGTGTTAGATAATAAGTATTTAACAAGGAAATATCGCTTAGCTAGTGTTTTTCCACATTTTTTCTGTGAATGATGAAGCGTGTGATTCCCTATTACTTTATTGTCTCAGGGCAGGTAAAGTCGTACATAAATTATCGAAGAATCTGAGCGGAAGATTAAGTAACCGAAAAAGGTGCTAATTCGAATGTATTTGAGGTGGATATTCACACGTCACGACTCCTGGGGCAGCCTGTCGGGTTGGCTCTGTAGACCGGTTGCGACTGTTTGTTTATGGCACCATTTCGGTGCTACGAGGTAGCCACATTGTCCATAGACGATTTCGTGTTGACATTGTTTATCTGTGGAAAAACGGATTCAAATTTCGAACTCCTAAGTACCTACCTAGTAAAGCGGTGTTTTGTGATAAATAATCATTTTGTGACTCTTCGATTAGCGGGAATTTGTGATTATTATTTGAATGTACCGAGATACATTGTACGATGGTTGCCCCACACGAAGTAGCTATTTTATGTATTTAGCTGTGTATGTCCATTGGTACACGGCATAGATTCTAGATAAATCATCGGTTTTTATGTAATTTGTGTTAAGGGAAGGCGATAATTATTTCAATCAGCTCTATGTAAACTTTGATGGTATAATAAGACCCGGCCTTTCGTTATTCGGAGTGGATAAAACAGTATTTATTCCTGTACATATTTATCGATAGATACATTGAAATTTGGTGGAACGTTTTTTCAATCTCCTTAAACTGAAAAACGTAACAAAGCGATACATTTTCTGGGAATGCTGACATTGGAATTCGGCAAAAACGTTTTATTTATTTATTTTTTATTAATTGTTCAAAGACAAAGAGAATGTTTAATGTTTGAAATTTTAAGTCCGAAAATCTACCACCCATCAAACTAATCAAATCCCCTTTCTACCATATTATTTCATTCCCAGTACAATTTGTCCAATGAGATGATCTCTGATCGCATTTAAATGAATATTTACAAAATATTAGTGAATACTGTTAGATTTTTTATACCTGTCCATCTATATTGGTCTCCAGCCAAGTCTAAACGGGCATGGTTACTACGACGGTCGAGGTTAGAAGGTTTTAAAAGTATGCTAATTGGGTAAAGAGCTGCCATTAGCCATTACCGACTTGTTAATAGAGAACATATAACACCAAATATTTTCACTAAAAATCTACAAAGCTACACACTACTACATCTCAGAGCATGTAACTGTCTATTGTACTGAAGATTTAAAAGAAACCGATAGGCCCACAAATCTCATATGCCAGATATGGGTTCGAAAACGTTTTCTACATCCTCTCTTCCAATATTTATTCCACTACACAATGAAAATCGTTGATTTGATTTTAAAGAGGTATTTCGATTTGATCTACTTTTTATTTATTGTATCACGTTATAGGAATAATGTAAGAATAGGAAGTAAGATTTGTAAAGCGCCCTTGAGGTGATTTTTCACAAAAACGGCGCTATAAAAATCATCCGAATATTATTATTTGTTAGATATTAAATTCACTAGTTTGAACGATTACTGACACCTCGGATCGTGGAATGGATTATTGCCAAATTAAAATGACAGACGTGCTTCTCAAATGTATTTATTTTGTAACAGCCAATCATTTTTGATAAATAGGTAGATACATTATGTTGACATTGAGGCCAATAGAGTTCTAATAATGGAATAGGTTCCGAACGATTATCGCAATAATCTAAGAGCGTGAAAAATAAGAAATGGAAAACTGTTTTTCAATTTAAATCACCAAGACGTGAAGTAAATTGTTTATTCCTAAGTAGGTAACGCATATCTATTTATAGTGGTTATTACTTAAATCTCAATTCTTTACGGCAGGCGGGAAACTATTTTTGATCAAGTTAAAAAGGAATTCTTTCTAAGCGCACAATAGCTGCAACAGAATAAGGCGTCTTGGTTAAATAATTGAGCCTATTATCTACTTTAGATTGGCCATATTCGTTTCCATGTAAAAATCTCTCTTTTTGGAATTAGTCCATCTGTCACCAGACGTGAGTAGGTTGGTGGTACGGGGGACCCCCAGCGCCCGCGCCCGGCCCGGTAGGTAGCTCCAGCAGTCCAGTTGTCCAGTAGCCGGTCTACAATCATCAGAGAGGTGACCGCCGAAATGGTTCCGACGAGAATAATTGAAATCTCTCGAACTCCTCCCACTATGATTACTGCAGCCGGAGCAGAGGCAGGCGGAGTGCTGACTGACTCCGGCTGCGGCTGCCGCGCATTCTGCCGCGAATAGCTACACGGCTCTGGTACGCGGCGCAATTTGAATATCTCTGTCGGTAAAAAGAAGAAAAAATATAAAAAAAACGCGAGTAAAAAATCGCCAAAGTACATGGGTGAAAGCGGGACGGATGAAGATGATGTTTCGCCCAAAGCGGATGGAAGAATTTCCGAGAATCCGAGCCCTGCGCACTTCTCACAATTAGCCGGTGGTTTTTACTCCAAATTCTTTGTTTTCGCGGATAATTCTTGTCCGTCGTGGCCGAGCCCCATTATTCTCCTCAGAATTGGTGTTGGCTTCTGTCTGGAAGATATTTGCATGAGGATCGGATTCCTGTAGCCTGTTCTGTTACTGTTCACTGGTTCCTTCTGCTTCTCGCACACACTTACCCACTACCCGCTATCCACTACCCACTTACATTCACTAACATCTCCGCACATCTCGCCATTCGACACGACTGATTTACTTCAGCATTCGATCAAACAGTGACGTCGAGAAGTGGCTATCAATTGGTCTCCATACTTGATATTTCGTTACGAGCACCATAAAAAGGTTTATTGACGTTGATCGGCTTAGCTGTAAAAAAGAGGCACAGATCTAAAGTAAACTAGAAAAAACCTTTGTAGATTCATCAGATCAATTATTTCCCATTTTGTATAAAACCGAAGCTGGCGAGATTACCGGGCCGAATTTGTGGAACGTTTAACATTGCCAGTAGCCAGTAGCCAGTTTGTTTCCAGTAGTACGTAGTTGGCAGTTACCAGCTATGAAGCTAGTAATGGAAATCCCAAGTGCTAAGCACGTGGCTGGATTAACCGACTTCAGACACAAACAAAGCAACAGAACCCAGACGTTTTGCTTTTGTTTTTTCTTTCTCTTGGTTTAGTCTGTCAAATCTTTCCCAAGCTGTGCGTCTCAAAGGATCTTCGCCGAGTGCTGCGATATGTCTGCGATCATTTCTCATTTTATAGATATTATGTCATTTAATAAAATTTGATGAAAATTTATTATTAGTTACATTAAAAATTGTCTTTGTGGTTTGGTTGTGACATTATGAAATATTAATATGTAGAATAAACAGATGACGTTTTTTTTTGCTTTAATTATCCTGTTAGTGTTAGTTAAAAATTAAATAGATAATAATAATAAGAGTTAATTTCTATAGCGCAGTTTTGTGAAGGTTCACCTCAAGTGCGCTTTACACTAAGTAACCTAACCTAATATAATTGTATAATAACAGATATACTACATAGTATATCTGTTATTATAATATATATACAATATGCAAATTAATACTATGACATACAATATTCATGTGCAGGTATTATAAAATAATAATTTAGAAACTAAGGGTGTAAATAATCAAATATATAGTAGTTACAAATAATAAGAGAAAATTATATGACATTATATAAATGGTTTTTCACTGAATACTAATGGAATTAAATAACAAGGAGAGAAAACCGCAACTAAATAAGGTTATATCTTAATGCTTAAACAACATGAATATTAAAAAAAATTATAATTAAATAAAATAAAAACTTCTAAATAACACCCCCCCCCCCCGTATACATATTTATTATGTAGATTATCATAAAAATGAATTGTTTCTCTGTGTCAATTATTTTTTTTTTTAATTAAATGATTTCGGTTCTTTCGGATTACCTATTTCTTAAATTTCTGAAAAAATCTATTTAGAACGCTTTAATCCTCAAATTTATCATTTATTGAACGAACAGGAAAAATAATTCATCGATCACAATGAAAAAAAATCAAAATCAGAAGTTATTTATCACGCTCTGTATTTCTATATGTACATACAAAAAAATACAAATGCGGACATTTTTAGATTACAGAATGAACTGCGAATATCCGTGAGAAATTAAATATTCCCTGTCGCGTATTCAGACTAGTGTTAAAACGCCATGTTCCTATGGACTTTGATTGATTAACGTTTGGGCTAATCCAAGGATAACCTCTGACCCCAATAGTCTACATAGCTTGTATCCGAACAGTCCTAGATCCACGGGAATGTGAACAATATCAGAGAGACTGCGTGATAAAACAATGAGGGGATTGTTCGCGTTGCCAAGGAAGTTAAATAAGATTAATACTAATCATATACCTACACTTCGGAAACATACTTTGACTGAAAAGGGAAAAAAATTGTTTCGCCACAACCCTTGCACCCATAACGTTGCAAAAACATTGGGATACGGATATTTTGGAGTAAATTAATGGGGTCCAATGAGAAAAAGAAATAATTAATATTTCTGAGAGCTATAACAACATATATATATCAACATTAGATATATCAGTCAGGCTAATGGTAGTAATAAAATCTCTCACAGGAAACCCGAGAAAGCTGTTGAGTTTTTCACAATTTCCAATTAGAATAAATAATAATAGGAATACGTTCATAATGAATTTAAGAGACATTATGTTGAATTATTGGCTCTACGCATAAACAAGTGATAGCTGAAAGAATGGAATCATTTGCTATATTATTGTTGGAATTCGATGTGAGATTTACAATATGTTCTGATGCTGGCATGTTGGACTGGATGTCAAAGAACTTTAATCTGAATTGTAGTAAATGTCACATGCCACTAATAAAAGCGATAAATCGGATTTCCAGCATTTCATACTATTGATAAACACTTCATTGGTTAAGAATTAATAAAATTCTGTAATGGAAGTAATGTTTGAGTTACTAGCCTTATGAATCACGAATATGAAAGCACTCTGAAGGCAACAAGTTTGTCAAATATTCATTATAAAAGTTTCTTATATATTTTTATGCCTTAAGAAAGAAGGAAAATGTTACTCTGAAGGTGTTGTACGGGATGGACACAAGACCAATATCATAAAAAATAGACACTGCAACATGGGCTTTAAAAATTCTTAATGATAATTGATGATTTCACTTTGTTGAAGAAATTGTAAACATCCGCTGTACAATACCTCGTCTCAAGGCGGATATCGATAAAGGGGTACATCATCAAATTCATCACACTGCCCACTGACAGGCGTTATCACTAACAAACTGACCGCATCTCATTCATTTCAATCATATAATACATAATCACACAAACAAATATTATCCCGGCAGACGTCGAGGGTATCACGAAAAAAACTGCACTAGTTCGGACACTACTTACTGAATAAAAATTACTTGAAATCTTGCCATAAATATATATAATTCTTACTTACATAATTGTTACAAGACTCCTAATTAAGAGCCCAGTAACTACTTCTGTCGCGATTGATTTTTTTGTGAGGACGCCGATTTGTAAGAATTATTAAAATGATCCGTTGGTACTAGTAGATCTGTATACAGTTTAACACGTCGAAGGAACATAGAACTGTTATAACTGAATACATCAATTACACCGCATATATTAGGTGGGATTGTTGTGTTTATTTTACTGGTATTTCATGTGCCAGGAGACACACCTAACGCACGCAAACTATTTGAACCAAATAAATATGTACAGCGTGAAAATGGTTCGTTTGATGACACGTTTTTATGCTGAACAGGTTTCTGTTCCTCCCTCTTGTGAGGTGATTCTCGAAGATAGGAAAATAACCCTTCGGACGCATCTCCGAAGAGACCTCCAGTGTAGAGTTAATATCATTTAAAAACTCGGTCGACTAACCAGACCGCAATTTTCCATAAAATGCCTAGTTTATCAAATTGGAGGTTTATATGTTATGTTGTATCTTACATTTGGGAATCACCACTGAACCCTCACAGGGTCTGTCAAGGACCGTAGTGTAACGCTTGTATGAAGTTTAACATTTGTAAGATCGTCCAGAGAAAGAATTCTTACATTTCTTCAATAGCTCTCACCGTAAATAATAAGTAAGTGCGAACTAATGACTGTCACACGCAGCCAGTAGCAAGGATAGTGACAAGTGGCAACTAAATCGTTTAGTTAATATTAAGTCACTTTCCACTCCTGTAGAGTGCGGTGGTAAGTTGTAGGTTACCGTTAAGCAGCAATTCAGTTGACTGAATTATTTTTCCCTGTAGTTAGGTGGGGAGTATTGTGGCGCCGTTTGGACACGCACACAATCAAGTTTTACTACAAATACAATAATTTACTAAATCATTTTCTTAATTGCACGTATGGACGACACTTGTCACTTTTCTCAAGACAGCGATTTAGTTACCACTTATCACTGTCCTCGCTACTGGCTACGCGTAACCTACGTATAAGTTTAACGTATATTCCAACGAGAAATAATAACGTAAATCACTTAATACCGAGTTCAGCGCGCATTGTATCAATTCACACTACGAGTATATCTAAAAGAGATAAAACGGTATTTTATGGATTAATGGGAAAAATGATAATTTTTTTTCCAGTGACCCAAAAAATTTTATAATAAATGTCCAATGTCAAAGGATGACCAAAGCGAAACTTGTATCTCCCGGTACACGTGATACCCACGATTAGCTGCCTAATATTGTTACTATAAACATGTTTATTGAGATTTTTCTCAAATACGTCGGAAGTTTTTTTTATCATTATTTCTGTGGAGTTATGGTTCATGGGCCCGATTACAGATAAAAATGAGTTATTTGCTCAAAAAACTACATTCATTATTTCTGAATACTAATTTGAAGACACAATTAACAAAATAAGTATAAATTTAACTTTGAAACGCAATTAATTAACGAAACATTAACCAAACAAAAAAATATATCTTCCCATAAGAGGAACGGCTGCGCGGCCTGTTTCATACATAACTTAATTTTGGATTTGAGGTCAAAATACTCACCTAAACCTAATGATCTTTCCTTTCATCAAAAAGTATAGTAAATATCTAGTATGGATTAGAAATAATTAATTTATTTTTGTTTTAAATTATGAAATATAGTCCATTAAAGGAATTTATTTTTCGTGATTTTAGAGGCACCTTCAACAATTATTTGGGGGCTAACGGTGTTTAAAAAAAAATACCCCGTTTGCTTTGAACATATAATGAAATATTAAATAAAATTAAAATAAATTATAAAAAATATAAAAATAAGCATTATGGTGAACTTTAAATTAGATTAAAAACGACCAATTACGTTGGAACACAAATTTGCCAGACATCATTTAAAATATCGACCCCAAAAATCGTTCTTTTTTATATTTTTAATTTACATAGCAAATATGATAATTTAAATGAAAACACGATAAACCCGCAAATAATTTTCTAAGTTGCATTTAAAATTATGAAATTAATTTTTTTTTCATTGCCATACATACCTTCATACTTCATAATTTAAAACAAAAAATTGGTTTGCGATAAGCCGACGTAGCTCAACGGTAGAGCATCTGACCGGACATCAGAAGGGTGCAGGTTCGAGTCTTGTCGGCGACATTTATCTTTGCTCGGAAAGGTTTTTTTCAATTTGGATGAGTGTTTCAGGCTAATAATTATTGTTTATAAAAATAATAAATAAAATACTTACTAGATATTTACTAAACCTTTAATTAAAAAAATAGATCATTCAGTTTGGTTAGGTATTTTGGCCTCAAATCCAAAAATAATTTATGTATGAAATGGGCAGTGCAACCGTTCCTCATAAGGGGTTTGAACATGAGAATCTGTTCAAACCCCTTATGACAAAATATGTATGTTATCGCTTGAAGCAGAAAAAACTCTCATACGGTGTTTAATTTCCATTTGCAAAACAATTTTCAGTAACTAAAGTCATTTCCATCCAGCGTTCTGGAGATTTGATTTATCAAATTAACTGTTTTTACGTATGACTAGTTATCACAATATTAATGTTTGTTCCATATTTTTCATCCCAAATTACGGGCGTAGTCGGGTAGCAAAGTCAACAGAATTAATCTTATTTCGTTTTTTATCTGCGATATCTGAAATTAGTAAGAAGCTCGGCCATTGCAGTCTGGAAATGTAGGCATTTTTGTATTATGTGCAATTTCAAATGTAGGTAAGGAAGAAATACCCGGTATTTGTGATTTTGCGTTAAAAATAATAATGGTATTTGTAGTAATTACTCGTAGAGCGGCGTTCGTTGCAACTGGTATGATGGATGGATGGTCCTAAAACTGATCCAACAGTATGTAAGTGTCCGTGGCGTGACAGTTGCGGCGCTTTGTTATTTCATTACAAAAAGCAGGTGGAACCGGGTTCACATCCTTTGGTAGGCACCCCTCGCTGCCTGAGAACAGGCGTTGCCAACCGGCGATATTAATAACCTAACCTAACCTAACTTAACTTAATCCAATGAACATGAAATCAGTAGACTATAAAGTCTGAGTCAGACCTTGTGCTGAGAGTATACGTAAAACATATGATACCTACTGACTTTTTTTATTTGTAAGTTTTGGTACAGACTAAACATTATTTTCTACTACCAAACTAGGCACATGTTAGTATTATGTACTAGTTTTAAGATTCGATTTCGGCTCATTCCAAAATACATATTTTTTTATTACTATTTATACAACATATGTGGATATATGAAATTACGAACTGATATTTGGTTTGTCGAAGAAATTCAAAACATCTGAAACTTTGCGAATTCCAGGATACCAAAGCTCAGCGATTGAAAGCTTTTGCTATCCGATTTCATTAAAACACATAATTTACTCTAGAATATAATGATAACAAAAACATAAACTTTTTAGACTTAAATGTCAATCTATATGATCCGTTATGTTCATAGAAAACCTACGCATACTGATTGTGTTACACCACCTACTTCACTTCATATATGGTCTCATAAACTTGACTCCTTCCTGTGATTAAATGATATATCTATCATTTAATGTCCATTTAGGCAATGAAAATTATTGCAATATTAACGTGAAAATTATTATAAAATTAACATGAAAATTATTGTATAATTAACATTACAAAACAACAAAGAAACAAGCAAAAAAAAAAATCTAAAATGGAAATATTAATAATTTCCCCACCTTCCTCTTCCCTTCTTCTTCCCCTCCCCAATACCTTCAGCCTCACAACATTCCCTATTTGAGGATGCCATAGTCTCACTGGCTCCAGACGGTTGGGAGCAGTCGAGACTCTTGTGCGGTATTCATGTAAAAAAAAGCCAATCTATTTTAAAAAAAAATGAAAAAAAATCTATATACGAGTACAAGCGATTTATCCTAAAAAATATCTCACATACTACCAGATTTCAGATCTCCAGCTATCCACATTAATTCCAAGATATATGTTTTAGACTTAGCTACAAGGATATATTATATTTCTAATAAATCCTAAAAAAATGGAATTTACACGTCATAATGTTTTTTTTTTAAATAAAAATACTTGAAGAAATTAATAATAACATTTTAAAATTTGATTTACATTAAATTTAAAAAAAAATTAATTGGAGTTCTACGAATTAAACACAAAAACAATTAATACCTTGTAATGTTATGAATGTGATGCATAGTATGCGACAGATAGAAATTTAAAATATAGATTCAGGGAATATGAACCCTGTTTAAGAAATAATAACTATTCAGATTTTGTCAATCGCCTATTAGAAACGAGCCATGGCTTCAATAAAGAGAAAAACTAAGTTAAACACAATAAACTGCCTGCCTTATTGATTCTGGAACTAAATAAAATAATAAAAAAAACCTTTGTTAACATAAAAATAGCACCCTATAAGTCACCTTTGCTAACAATCACCAAATCTCAAGGCTCACTATCCGACCAACAATATCTAATTACTTCCGTACTTGCATAATTCAAGTTAGTTTTAAGAAAGCCAAAGAATGACACGCAAGTGTCGAAACCGGTGGTAAATTATTAATATTATTTATCAAATGCATATTGGAAATTAAAACGCTTCAAAAACAAAATGTCTAGAAATAGTTGCCCAAAAAATACTATAAAACAGATTTCCGGTTAAATTTTAGTTATCCCTCTCAGGCCTGAATTAAAACTGACGGTGATAGAACACATTCAATGCTTGAGGACATTTATGATTAGGTGTCAGAGAGCGTGTTTCACATGAAATGATAAATCATACACCGTATAAAAAAGGTTTTATTACTTTGACAAAGAACAGATGTTGGAGAGAATATTTTAGATTCCAAAGTAATTCACTATTAAAAGATCTCATTTTTAGCCACTGGAATAATATTTTTTTTTTATTACAATCTTTGCAAAAATATTGGCATATTGAACATAACGAACCTCTTGTGGATGACAGTAACAACAGTATTGTATTATTCATCTGTTGCAATTTTTATCAAACACCATAACGCAAGAAATGCTTAGAAAATTGTAGTACGTACTTACCTACTACTTATGTGATAATTTTATGTATAATAAATCGAATGGTAGAACTTCACTAATATAATACTTTTTATTGTTATTAGGTTTGCGATAATTATTATTTCCGGAATAAATTTTAAATAGCAAAGTCTGATTTATAAAAATACTGTTTTTATAAACATTAAATTCGTTATACTGCGTTTCGCATAAATTTATCCGTTGAACCAATATTTGATATACCGAAATCTCTGTCTAGAAAAAGTGCCATTGGAACTACATACATGTGTGATGAGATTAAACGCTGCTAGTATAATAAGAAATAAAAACAGTTTTAGGAATTACGTTTGTTGGCCTAACGATAAGGAAGATTTAAATACTTGAGCACTGTCTGACCTTACGCACGATCAAAGATCGATCGATACGTATTAAAATTAATATAAATTTTTTGTTGGTGGTATGCCAATATGTTAAGAGGAACGGCTGCGCAGCCTGTTTCATTGAAAACTTAATTTTGTATTTGAGGCCAAAATACTCACCTAAACCTAATAATAATAATAATAATAATAATAATAATAATAACAAAGCATTTATATAGCGCAGTTTTGTGTTATTTCACTTCAAGTGCGCTTAACTCTAAATAAACTTAAACATGATTAAATAACTCCATTCAGTGGTATTCCTACAGTGCTACTTTTACATACTATTTATACATGATCACCCTTTTCACATCGAAAATAATAGTAAATATCTAGTACGGATTAGAAGTCATTTATTACCATTATATACATATTATCATTTAAGGAATTGCTTTTTCGCGATTTTAGAGGCACCTTTAACAATTATTTGGGGGTTAACGGTGATTTAAAAAAAAAGTTTTACCCCGTCTGCTTTGAAAATATAATGAAATATAAAATAAAATTAAAAAAATATATATATTTAAATAAGCATTACGGTGGACTTAAAATTAAAATAAAAACGATCAATTTACATTGGAACACAAATTTGCCGTGCATAATTTAAAATATCATCCCGAAAAACGTTTTGTTACAATGTTTTCTTTTTATATTTTTATTTACGTAATCATCATATTTACATAGCAAATATGATATATATATTTTAAATACCATAAACCCGTAAATAATACTAATTTAAGTTTTTTTTTTAATTACGAAAATTGTTTTTTATCATGGCATATAATTAACAATTTAAAACAAAAATAAATAAAATACTTCTCATCCGTAATAGATATTTATTAAACCTTTATTTAAAAAATATATCATTCAGTTTGGATGGGTATAATATAAATCCAAAATTAAGTTATGTATGAAACAGGCAGCGCAGCCGTTCCTCTTAAGTCTTTTATTATAACATTAATATTATGAATACGTGTTGTTGCTTATGGTGTAATTATTCTCATTGTTTGTGAGATAATTGTGAGTCGGAGATAATGCTAAATAATATCGTTGCTTTCCTTATTTGTCAAATAATAAGAAATGAATTCTGGGAAGGTTAATATTAACGAAGTTGCAATGAATTATTGTTGGCACAGTTGAGATTAGTACATTCATTGTTGTCGAAATGTTTAACGAACAAAAATATGTTTTTCAATTACGAAATCATATTGATAGCTCAAAATACATACTTAGTTAAATATGGGATTCGACTAGATACATTATTTCTTATATTATCGAGAGCTAGTCATACTATATATCCTGTGATGGAGCAACACAAGGGTAAAAGTGTTTAGTTTGTTGTAAAGTTGTACTTTTGTAGATAATGTTTATTGATTTTAAGTCCCCGATTTACAAAATCATTATTGCACTTGGTAACGCATACATTAAATAACTAATTATTTGACAGCCTTTATCATGTAGTTATTCGTTTTTTTGCTAATATATCAGAATTTTTTTTTTATATCAGTCGGAGTGTTTTAGAGCTGCTCCAAAATGTTGTCATTCCCTGCGTTTTGACTATAATTATGACTCCAATTATCATGTGTACATACGCATGCGTAAGTAGGTACGTTGTCAGTGTTGCACATATGTTGAAAAAATGCTTACATGCAAAATGCATTCAGTTGCATTATTTTATTGTTACAGTTCCTCGGCTTTGGCGGGTGGCAACTGTTGGAGTAGTTGAGGGTGCAGGGCACACAGTATACAACATATTCAGATATTAGTATATAGGGGAATTGCACGGACTATGATGCGAGACTTCTTATGATGCTACTTGTGAAATATAGCGAATCATAATATTACAAGAACGCATCAACTTAAATTCTTTGTGGGAATTAGCATTCCATTGTATCGGTTGGCTTATTGCATTCAGACAAAAAAAGAACGAATCCTGAACGAAAAAAAGTTCCGTTTAAAGGTAATTTTTATAGTATTCCATCTTGGAGCTCTTCCTCCTTATTGGGCTCAGGCTTCGGAAAACCTTGAAGCGTTCGTCATATTTGAATGGCTATCCGAAACGTTGGCTTAATAAGGAGGGTGATCACCCAAAAGGCAAACAACGTAAATATTGTTATCTTTGCTCAACGAAATTTAGAGTCTCCGATAAAACCGCCAGGAAGTTTCGATCTGATCTATATAATATAGCGATGGAGTTGCAACATTCCCACGCCAAATCAGTCAGTAGTCATTTGGTCAGGTAGTCAGGCAGTGCCGTGCTATAGGTCACCAATGCCTAATCCAACTGTTTGATTACTGGGCGAAGATGTGCACGAGTTTTGCATTTGGAATCAAGTGACGCTTCATTAACAGCACAATGGAATAGAAAGTGTTGTCTATGAATTTTTGCCGAAGGTAATTCCCAAAATGAGCGGGAATCGGTGACCATAGATACAAATTGAGCGAAATATAGCGGCAAGCAATGCGGCTTTCACTCACAAACCGCAAATTCTCTCGGCGGACTGCAAATTGATACCATAAATGCGATTAGTACGTTAAGGTGGGGTGTTTTTCAATCAATTTGTGCATAATAAATAAGAACGAAATTTTTAATGTGTCGTTTTTTGGGTGGCAGCTGTGATATTATTCTCCGAATAAATGATTAGGTGATATAACTGTTAAGGAAGAAAGTATAAAATATTCTCTAACTTACTTACCAACAAGTTACCAACGCTCGTCTTGAAACGATTTAATAAGATTTCGTGTAAGGTTCTCACGACCAATATATTTGGTAGTTAAATGCATAACAACATATTACATTACAGATATTGCGTCTGCCGGGGTTTCGCTACTGCCGTAGCTTCTTCAGAGCAGGATACTAATAAACTATGAACTAAGATACGTATGTGTTATAGATTGATAAAAATGGACGAGTGGGTTGGGGGGAAGCAGGTATCGGACCGGGAAGGGTGTGTACTTTGTTGATTGGGAATATCTTAAGAATCGGACTTTTATTTAATTTTTTTTTATTATTAACGAGTCTATTATTGTTTTTGCTATTCCGTTTTTATGCAGTAAACTAGTGCCTATATTTTTATTGAATATGTGGTCTGTTTCTAAGAGGTGTTTGGCAAATTCCGGAAATATATTACATAATAATGTTTAGAAACCATTAAAGGCATTCAGACTAGATTACAATTACACATTTTAGTCTCGGTGACAAAACGTACAAATTAAAAAAAAATTGTTATAAACACATTATCCGTACATTATTCGAGACAACAGCTATAATGACATGTGTAAGAATGAATCAAGATCGCGATAAGAATCTGCGTAGCATGGGAAGCTTTCCATTCAAGCCTTCCCCACTCCAAGATACAAAACTACTTCAACAATTTGATACAATCTTTTGTAAAATATATGTAGCAGACTTTGCATAGGGTGGAAGGGAGTTTTCTTTACTCTTTCATAAAACGGATTCAGAAGGTTTTTAAAAATTAGAATTTAAAAAAAAAATTAATATGTAATCAGGATAGCGAAGTTACAATATTTTTCAACTTTTTTTTTTTACAGTAACTCCACACAGGAGACCCTGAGGGAAATAATTTCCCTCAAGGCCTATATCATCTTTGGGGATGCTGCTCCATGGACTTCATTTGACCACCTCGGCATGTTTCACTGGCTCCAGTTCCTAGAAATTTTATCTAGTTCTTCGGTCCTCCCATCAGGTTCTTTTAATATTCTTCCACGGAGTCAATTTTCCTCTTCCTTTTCTGCCTCCAGGTGGCTTTCATTGTGGCACAGACTCGATCATAATTTTCGGTGTCCTGAAAAATCGCATTTTTTTTAGCCAGTCCATTGTTGTCTTTAAGGCCTGTAAAATCATAACCGAAGAAGAACCGCGAAAGTTTTTTTTCAATTGGATCATATATGTTTACATATTATATCTTTTTATAAATAGCGTAAATAACATTTTATTAATTTTTTTCATCGTTTGTTTGCATAATATTCCCATGACTATGAATGTCGTGAAATATTCCATACAGAATAGGGGCTTTGTCAATATGTGTACGCAATGTCAAATAATATTATTTTGCTCTGTTGTTATTTGTACCTACTTTATATTAGATTATTTACGCCCTTAGCTTCTAAATTGGTGTAATATAATAACTAAAATGTTCATCTAAGTGAGCCGGCTACTCGCGAATATTTTAAATTGTGGTTTTAATTCGGATGCATGTAATATATTATGTGTTATTTTACAATTATATAAGGTTAGGTTAGTGTAAATCGCAGTTGATGTGAACCTTCACAAAACTGCGCTATGGAAATTAACTGTTATTATTTTTA
>JAHDVE020003361.1:0-10875 GCA_022606495.2 Halesus radiatus | reverse complement strand
ATTTGTAATATTTTATCCGTAAAAGTTGGCAGTTGCTGGACAAATTCTAACACAAAGACGAGTTGTGCTGTCCGCATAGGTCTGCTGATCTTCAGGGCACATACTCACACATTATCCTGATTTGAGGTCTCCATATGTGTCGGGGGTCGAGGGACAGGTAGATACACATCGTCTGGTAAATGAATCTGCAAACGTCAGAGGATTTTTTGAACAGTAGAAAACACATCTTCTCGTTGAGTTCTCCGAAAAATATCGAGGGCTGGACGGGCATTGCTAAACGCACAGCCTCGTAAAGTTATCAGAAAATGATCCCGAGTATGTAGAGTTAGCAGCAAGACACGTTGGAACACATACTCGAGAATAGGGCTCAGCATAATACTCGGGCATGGTCGGGCAAGTCGCTACACATTGCATTGTAGAATTGTCGGCAAAAGTGTTGACCAAACCAGCAGGGCATAAAGATACACACTTGCCTGTAGAACTATCTGAGTAAGTATTTTAAGCCATAGGACATTTCTGAACACATAATCTAGTACTATTATCACTGTAATAGTACTGTGGACACCCTGAGTATCCTGAAGAATTGAAAGTAACGCATTGTTGAGTCAATGGATTTCCAAAACTGGTGGACGAAGAGGGACATTGGCTATCGCATAAATTGGTCAATGGATCACCATAAAAGATAGGGTCCACACTGCATTTTAGAACACAAAGATTTAGAGAAGCGTCAGCAAATGAAGAGGATGGACAGCTTTGTTCGCATCTCATTGTAGTGTTCACTCCAAAGTACCCGTTCGGACAAGTGGTTACACATCTGCGAGTCGATGGATCAGCAAATGTATTGGGATCGACACAGTTGTAAACGCATTGTCTTGTCAGGTTATCAGCATAGTAATCAGGGGACGGCGGACAAACTGGTTAACATGAATGTGTTGAGTTATCCGCAAAGGTCCAAGGATCTGTTGGGCAATTTAAAACACAACTCCAAGTTGAATCATCTCCGAAAGTCTCAATTGTTGTTAAACATATTGCAACGCACGTCCTTGATACATTTTCTGCATAGGTTCCGCTAGGGCATGTAGCTGAGCAGGTGCGATTAGTTAAAATTGCAAAAAGAGAAGGCACAGATGGGCACTGGGAGACACATTTCCGGGTGGAACTATCGGCATAAGTTCCACTTGGGCATGCTGCAACGCAAGTTTGAGTTTGAGAATCGGCAAATGTGGAATTTGTAATTGGACAGACGGATACACATCTTCCAGAATATGAATCAGCAAATAGCCCAGCGGTGATATTACAGCTAGTGACGCACATTCTTGAAATATCTTAGGCGTACAAGGATGGAGTTTTGATAGGGCACATAGAAACGCAAGTATACGAGTAAGTTTACCCGTAAAAATAGTTGGGACAGATAGCAACGCAAAACTTGCTATTACTATCTGCAAAGCCAGTTGTGCAGGACGATTTGCAACGTTGCGTTGAATTGTCATTAAATGTAAGACTCGGACATCCTACTCAAATAAATATAATTTAAAAATGATTATATAAAAAATAATGATAATAATTATATTATTCGTATCTATTACTCAGGACGCATGATCTAGTCGAAGAGTCAGCAAATGTGTTGTTCCCGTTGGTTGGACAAGTTGAAACGCAAGTTCGAGTCGAATAATCTGCATACAAATCTGAAGCTGCTGGACAAGGACTGATACAGGTCCAGGTGTTGTTCTCGCCAAAATAGTTCGGTTGGGTGGGGCATAATGAAACACACAGGTTTGTGCTATTGTCAGCCCACGTACCAGGAGTACAGCTTGAAACACAAATGTTGGAAACATTGTCAGCGAATGAAGTTCCCGGACAAGCAGCAACACAATTCATAGTTGAATTATCTGCAAATAGATACGGGATATTAGGACAACGAGTGACGCAAGTTCTAGTTGAATTATCACGATAGTAAGTGTTTGGACAGGTCCAGACGCAAGTCCGTGTAGTAGAATCTCCAAAGCTGCTGTTGCTATATGGACAGATATCAACGCATCGGCCGGAAAATGAATCCGCAAACCAACCACTTTGACAATTCGTTGGTGTCACACAAGTCCTTGTAGCATCATTAGCGAACAAACTTGCACACTAGGTTACGCAGGTTCGATTTGAAACATAGCCATATGTTCTAGCCGACAACGGGCACATACTTACACATGTCATTGTTGACAAGTCGGCGAATTTCAGAGGAGAGGCTGAGCATGTATAGACACAAAGCTGGCTTGACAAATCCTTGAAGAGCGTTATTAAAGAGCAAGTTTTTTCACAGTGGAGAGTGTTTGGGTCACCAAAAGTAAATTTATCAACAGGACATGTAGTTACGCATTTTCGTGAATACCGATCCGCATACGATGAATAGGTAGCATTATTAGTGCAGGTAGTCACACATAGGTTGTTCGTAGGATCTGCGTAATTGTTATTTGCAATATTACATGAATTTTCGCAGGTGTTATTCGCAACCTATCCGTAGGTGCCTGACGGGCAGACAGTTACGCAAGTGCGAGTGTTGTTTGATGAGAAAGTTCCTGAAGGGCAAGGATAGATACAGGTACCACCAATAAATTGACCACTAGGCAAATATCCAAAGTAATTATTGGAAGAAGGACAAGCGCTAACACAACTCCATGTAGAATTATCTTTGTAAGGATAGGATGTTGATGGGCAAGAAGTTACGCATTGATTTGTCGACAAGTCAGAGATATAGCCATATGGACAAACAGTCAAGCATATTCTGACGGTAGCATTAGAGAAACCGTACGTCTTTGGACTACTGGGGCAAATAGCCATGCAGGATAAGCTCAGGGGATCTGCAAATGTGCCCGATGCACAAAGAGATACACAGGCTCGAGATGGAAGGGCTTGGGAATAGGTGTCTGTTCCATTTACACATTGCGAGACACAAGTTCGCGTAATTGAGTCAGCAAATAATCCAGATCCACATGCAGATACACACATACGTGTTGCGTTATTAGCAAATAAAGAATAGCTGGCAGGGCAGACATCCACACAAGTATGAGAATTAGGCTACGCAAAAGTGGCAGGCGAAAGAGGACAGACAGTAACACAACTCATCGTCGATACATCTGCATAGTATGAATCTGGACATACTGTAACACATTGTCTAGAACCCGAAATGGATACATAAGTATAGTAAGCTTGTGCAGTTGTTGTTGGACAATTTATCACACATTTAAATGTAGTTGGGTCGTTGTAATATGGTGATGGACAAGTCGAAATACAAGTGTTGTCATCATCCAAAGCATAGTTACCATTCGTTGAGCAGTTTTTGGCGCAATAACTTATGGAGCTATCGAAATAAGTGGGGTCCATACATGTAGTGACACAAGTCAGGGTGTCATTGTCTCGAACGTAACCCGAAGTGCATGCTGAGACGCACATTCTAGTAGCAATATTTTTGAAATACTGGATCGCGCCAACAAGAGGACAATTTTCAAGGCATATATTATTTGCACTATACCCAAACAGTGGAGGAGAACTCGGACAAGTACTCACGCATATTTGAGTGGATGCATCAGAGAAGTATGAACTTGGGCAAGTTGAAATACATGAATTATTGACAGTATAAAGAAAAGTTCCTGCTTGGCATGAAGAAATGCATGTTTGATTTGTTGAACTAACGATGAGCTGAACTGTTGCGTTATTAGTACAGCCAGTACTGCATATTCTTGTATAAGTGTCTGCAACAAGGGTTCCAGGGCATGTATTAACACAAATATTATTGGAGATATCTGCGTAGCTGGCGTTACAAACTGAGACGCAACTTTGAGTGAGATTATCCCCATATTAGCCGGTCGGGCAGTTAAGAGCGGCGACGCAATATCCGCTTGACGAAGCATACAGCCCAGCAGGACAATAGCTAACACATAGACGGGTTGCATTATTTTTGTAGGTTCCTGTAGAACATACGGTTGTGCAGATTCCTAAGCCATAGTCTCCATAATAAGTTGATGGACAAGAAGTGGCCACCACACAGATCATGTTTGAAGGATTTCCAAAGTAGACAACTGTCAGGTCGAAAGGGCATGAAGAAACGCAGGTATTTGTGTTTGGATCCAGATATGTGGAAGCAGGACAGGCAGCAACGCAAGATTGTGAAGATCTATCCATATAGGTACCACCGGAGCATGAAGAAACGCACAACATATTTCCCAAACCACCGTTATAAGCGTATAGCATGAGAGGAAACGACGGACAACTGTCAACACAGGTCATTGTGGTAGGGTCGGCATAAGTTTTTTTTGGGGTGTTCGAGCAAGTGGTTTGGCAACTTCGAGCGTTTTGGACATCGCGATAGGTACTTGAGGTCACACAAGTACTATAACATGCCCCAGCATCTGAGAAAAGGCCCGAGTCTGTCAATGAAGCAGGGCAAAGGTCAATACAGATCCGAGTCGATAAATATTTAAACCCAGTCAAGCAGCTTGCTACACAGAAATATGTGGAATTTTAGCCCCAAGTATTTTGGGAACTTGGACAGGTCGACACACAGGTATGACTGTAATTATCAGCATATTGCTGGTATCCGTCAGGAGATGGACATTTTGTGTTATCAGTGAGGCAAGTTCTATTGGTATTTTCCGCCCATGTTCCAGAACTACATGTACTGACACAGTATCTGCTTGGACTAGTTTGAGCATAGTATCCGAAAGGACAGATAAACACACACGTTCTCGTATTGGTATCTCCGAATGTTGTATATGGTGAGGCTGATGGACACACAGAGACACATGTTTTTGTAGAGTTGTCAGCGAAAAGAGTAACTTAGCATTGGGAAACACACATGCCATTCGAAGTTGCCATGCTGCCGAAATAATTTTCAGGGCAGGTAACAACGCAAGTCCTGGTAGTGTTATCAGCATATTTTTGAGCTGTAACTCCAGCTGCATAGGCTGGACAGGTCGAGACACATCGACGGTTGTTCACTGTATCTTCAGCCCAAGTATCTGTTGGGCACAGATAAGGTTATAAGCAAGTCCAAGTATTAGTCTATCCGAAAGTCGATATAGGCGTTATAGAACAAATACTGACGCACATTCGTATTTGTGGATCTGCAAATAATCCAACATAGCTGCCTCCTGATTGGCAGGTGGAAAGGCACTCTCGCGTCGAATTGAATCCGAAAAACCCGAGGGGACAAAGCGTAACGCACCTTTTGGTAGCATAGTCAGCATAGTTCCAAGGTATTAAAACTGTATTCACTGGACAGCTTGCAACACAGTAGCGAGTGTAATTATCTGCCAAATAACTAGTCTAGCAGCCAGTTGGAATTACGCACATATGAGTGAGATTATTGCCGTAGTATCCTGCCGGGCATAAAGTTGGAGACGTGACGCAGATCCAGTTAACAGGATCTCCCCAAAGATCAGTCCCACAATTTGGGACACAAAGATTATCTCCGTTCCGAGCGAATGAGTTGGTTGGGCACGTTTATTGACAGATCCCTTTTTAATATCCCCCCATCGAAATGTTAACGCCATAAGTTAGAGAACTACACAACAGTTGGCATTGGAAAGTGGTATTGTCTGCATAGAGAGGAACAATACATGTTTGATTGCACACCCCAGTGCCTGCAGTCGAGACATTTACTGCATAATATTGTTTGGGACAGTTTGCCACGCACTCCCGACTCACAGGATCTCTATACAACAGCACGGATCCTTGACAAAGTGTTTCACAAATGTTAGTGAAGTTATCTCCATAGGTAGAGGCTGGGCAGTTAATCGCTGAAACACAGAGAAAATTCACTTTATCTGCGAATAAAGCAACAGGTGATCTTGAACATGATCCTGCGGGATTACATCGACGGGAATTCTGATAATCTCTCATTTTAGACTGGGTGCATGTTGTTTCGCAGATACCAGTATCGTTGTCGCCGAACCAACCTAGGGGAGTAACCGAAGTATCATTTGAACATTAAAGAGTGCAAGTACCAGTGATAGGGTCTGCAAAATATCTTTTTGTGGCCAAAACAGGACATGTCAACACACATTATTGGGTGTAGTTACTGGCATAGTTATGACAATCAGTAGATAAAGGAGCTACGCACTTATGGCTTGTGTTGTCTGCGTATGTTCCAATTGCGCAACCAATTGGCGTTGTTACACAAACCCTCGTAGCTGTATCAGCGTACTGTCCAGACAGACTGCAAGCTTGAACACAACTGCGCTGAATATCTGCAGGAACTGTGGAATCGGTTTGAGCAAAATAACCAACTGGACATTGTTTTAGACATAATCGTGAAACAGGATCGGCAAAATATAAGAGCGGGCATCTTGTTGTACAAAGGTTGGTCGTGTTATCTCCAAATTATGATAAGCTTAAAGGGCATATTTGAAGGCATATCGGGGTTCCTCCGGCATCTACAGTCCCGAAGTATGTATCTGGACATTTCTAAACACATAGGTTTTTGAGATTATCTCCATAACATTTAAAGCTACTATTATAGCTGCAGAGAGCCGTGCATTCGCGAGTCGCACTAAAGGGATCTCCATAAGGTTTTAAAGTTGATGAATTGCAGGTATACACGCATACAAAATTTAATCCGAAGCTTGCTTGTGGCGTACTTGAGCACTTGCTAACACACTGTCTGTTCAGTTGCGAATCCGCAAAATAAGTTCCTGTGCAAGCAGCCACGCAATATCCACTAGGCATTCCGAACCAAGGGGTGAGACAAGTGCTGACGCATAACTTAGTCGAGTTATACTTATAGCCGGTTGTGCAAGTGCTTGTACATGTTTTTGTTGCATTATCCCCAAATTAAAGTGGCCCAGGGCATAAAGATGAACATATATAGGTCCCACCATATGAACTACCAAAATAGTTAGTTGGACAATAGGATGCACTTACGCAACTGCCATTCAAAGGATTACTGTAGAGAAAAGTAGCTGATGCCAACGTTCCTGAATTATTTGAATAAAGGATGTCTCCGGCTGAGTCCTTGGCAGAACAGTCTGTAACGCATCTGCCTTAGTTACCTGAGGTAGCTACCGTTTTGATGATTTGAGTGTAGTATCCAGTTGCCATATTACACCAGCCAACACATAGATGAAGAACAGAGTCTGCGAATGCCCCCGAAGGACAAACATCGACACATGTCCAGGTTGTGTTGTCCCCGTATTTTTTAGTGCCCCCGAGAACTTTGCAAGGGAATTCACAAACTCCGATTAAAGCATTATTTAATGTGTTGAGTGATGTCAAATTATTGGAGTAATATCCGTTGGGACAAGATACTACGCATTAATTGGTTTACGAATATGTGTATCCGATCGGGCATTTTCCACTATAGCAAAAGCTTCCATACTTATAATAGTTGCTAGAACACTTGGGTTAACAGAAATGAGTTGAAGGGTCGCCATAAAATCCGGTTGGGCAGACATTATAACAGACTCGAGTTGAAGAATTAAAGTTATAATAATTGAGAGTGATATCAGTAACGCCGGAATTATAGCAATCTGAAACACAAAGAAGAGAGACAGGATCCTCATAAAGATTCCCTGAACAACTAGATAAACAAAGATTCCCTGAATTGTGATACAGCACCGGAAAAGCACAACTAGATGCGAAAGTCCTCGTCAGTCTATTCAGATAAATTTTAGTAGGATCTGATGAGGAGGTGGCGCAAGAAGTTGAATCAAGATAATAGTTGTTTACTACGTCGCAAACGCATGGACCAGGGGGTGTAGCAGTACCTAAACAGGTTAAATCAGTGTTATTGCAGTTTCCATCAAACACAATCTTTGCCGAGTCAGAACAAGTCAAGCAGTCTGTTTATAAAGGCCCAGAACATGTGGAGCAATCGCTATGACAGATCATTTTATAAAGAATTATCTCGCGGAGCCCAAAATTGAGCGAGTTATTGTTAGAAGCGATTGATATCGTATAGGAATCCGTTGAGTGGGTCCACCATCCATCAAGAACTTGAACAATATCAAGTGTATTTTTGAGGCATAGAAACTCCCCTACCACTCCGTTAAGATTGTAAGTGTACGAGAAAACATCTCCAAGGACGCTATCATGCACATATATTGACCCAGAAGTGGGCCAGGCGTCAATCAAAAGTGCTACCATTCTAATCCTGATACCATAATGATTCACTCCAAGAGAAGATTGTGTTTTACTGAGAGTCCCAGTTGTGCAGACATTGTCTTGACAGCCAAATATATAAGTGCCTCCGCAGCTTGTTGAGTACGGAGATGTATTTGAGAATGGTGAAGTCGGGTTATTAACTGAGAATGTAAATGCGGAAGACCCGCTGGTTGCCATCCAATTGATACCCAGCGATACATATGTGGAATTTTTAATACAACTACTTCCAGATAATGTCGCACCATCAGGGCAGCTCAAGCAAGACGTGGCGCTAGAGTAGCTACATGTTAAACAAGATGTGTCACATTTTCCGCAACCAGTACTGGATTTCTTGTAGTAATAAGGCAAACAATTACAATTTGAAGGGTTAAAACTCCCTCCTGCATTTGCATAAGTCGCATACTGTTGGCATGTAACATTAGTTTGGCAGAATCCCTAAACCAAAGTATACCCACCAGCAGTATCGCAAGAATAGCATTTTAATGCTTGACTACAGAGAGGATCCGAAACTCCACAAGGATTAGCCGTCACCAGCGTGTGGGAACTTTGATATTATGATGGCATGAGATACTCAAGAGCGAGGCTACAAGTATTACAGCCCGTTGGGCATGCCAAACATATCATTGTCAGTGGCCAGCCGTATGTGGCGTAGATGCACGGATTATAAGGAGTTTGTACTTAATTGACACAAACAGTGTTATTGTAGTAATAGGAGGTGGTTGCACAAGAGGTACATGCATAATTTCCGATAGCCGAACAGGTAGCACAGAGAAGATTGCAGTAGGCGCAAGAACCAGCAGCACCTTTATACTGACCTGCCGGGCAAGTAGTTTAACAGTGGTTTGTAACACTGGTGTTAGTGCGAGTGCTATCTGTTGTATTTAGCCACATATATGCACCCACCCCGAGGTATGATGTATTGCATGCCGTACAAGCGTAATTACTGCTGGATACCGTGCAGGTGTTGCATCTGAGGTCGCAAAGCCCCGCAGTATATGTTCCCAAAAAGGAGAAAGCCAAGATGATAAAAATTCCGAAGAAAGATATCTTTGTAACCATCTATTTTTCAATATATATTTGAGTATAAAATATGATTGAGATTTTATTTATATATTATATATCATTTTTATATATCTTTGTAGTGGCTGTGCTTCAATGCTCGGTAAAATAAAATACAATACAGAATATGTATCATCAGATTTGTTTTAAAATGAAAATATTTTATTGGTTATTGTGATTCAATAAATATTATTGGTCTAGGACTTCTTGAATAGGATTCCTTTTCCAAGCATCCTGCTGTAGGACCATCCTATTTTCCTTTTTGTATCTCCTATTTATAAAGCAGATGGTCTTCGTTTTGATGAGCCGTGTGTGTAACTTGATAGAATTCGATGCTGTAGGATTGATTCATAAATTAAATAAATAAATTAAAATAAGTTTGCTACTTTTTGCGAACTGCTTTGGCTTCTGCGTAACACAGTAGAGTTCCCAATTCCAGAAGCACCACGACAATGTTCGACAGAAGTTGGTCGATATTGTGTTAGGTTTATTGAATCAAATATCCTTGTGTTTAGTAGATTCTCTTGTTCGTGAGTTGACTTCTAGATATTTTCAATGATGTATATTTTTTAATTCTGGCTAGGTTTTATTTATGGCTTATTGATGATTCCTGATGTGGGGTGATGCAATGGTTTCATAGAGCGAGCGTGTCCATTCTTTAAGGAAGGTGGAAAGGAGATTTTTGTCAGACTATTTAAGAGAGATTATTATTTAATCTATTTTTGCATCGGAAAGTTAAGTGCTAATTTTAGTTTGAGAAGAGTTTATTTATACATATTAGAGGTCAGCTGATTGATATCAACAGTATATGATGATTCACGATTTCCTACACGGAGACTAACCATATTCATTTTTCTTATTTGTTTGTGTGTGTTTTTTGTAATTAAACAATTATTATTAATATTTCATCGATCTATCAACTTTAATGTTTATTTTTCCCCCTTTTTAAAGTTATAATACTTAGATCACAGCCATAAACGATATACCATATAATAAATGTAACACAACAAAGGTATCAGCAGTCTCTAATTATTTTTATCGAACAATATGATTTGTTGGACAACCAAGCAATATACAATGCCCACATTCGCCTAATCATTAGTAATTCCGAATCTCGCCTGGAACCATAGTCTATTTAAAAAAGTATAACCCATAACTAAAAAAGACATAACCAATTGCAGTATGCGAATGACAAAATAATTGCTAAATCGATCGATTCACATTTTAACAATAAAGTTTAGATTGTCGCAAACAATTTGGTCATAGTCAATATAGATAAGGAACCTTCCTCAAGTCTCGAGCTTCGACGCCTTATTCAGTATCAATATTTTTTGTAATTTTTTATTATTTACTACAGCTAAATTGTGAGTATATTGCCGGACGACATCACTCATTTAATGATGCCGTTTCTGGGTTTTTTGCCTGAGGATCCAAAAAAAAAGGAAGAACTCTATAAAAAATAAATTAAAGTATGTTTTGAGTAATTTGTTAAGATCGTGAATAAAAAAGATGGAAAACTCAGCATCACATATTTAGTTGAGAACCCTAAACATTTCGAGGAGTGTAAAAATCTTTACCAGGAATTCATTAAATTCACTCCTCTAGCAGAATTGTGACTTAGCCAACTTATTATTTTTATAATTTACCAATAAAATAAATTAAAAGCAT
>JAHDVE020003360.1:0-74853 GCA_022606495.2 Halesus radiatus | reverse complement strand
CTATCCTTATGATGATTGCAAAGTTTCATCCAGAACTCAATTGTAATCTGGATAGAGTCTCGGATATACCTACCCGATTTTTATTTATATGAGACATCTATTGACTTATTTTACAAGTCTGGAAAGAATATCTTCTTCAATGATTAAAATATTACAATGAGGTTTACAAACTTCAATAAGTTATAAAAAATAAATTGAATATAATAATACTTATAATAAAACTCATAAAACGTGTTCAATTTCAAAATTTCTGTAATTAATTTCTGAGTAAATTGACGAAGTAAATTTTCAAGCGCCAATTATAACCACCTTAATGACCTTTAGGAAAATTTAAACAATATTACATTATAACCCTTAAGTAGGGAAACTTTACAGTGTAATAACCATTATAATAACCGTTAATTTACTCAGAAATTAATAGAAGCGTTGGTAATAAAAATGAAAACATTTTACGAGTTCCATTATTAAGTACCTAAATATAAATAATATAAATAGATCAGCTGTAAGTGACTTTACCATAGTTTTATAATGCCAAGTAATAATAATTACTTAGCAGAACGTTTTGTAAATAAACCGTTAATAACAACAGTTATTATTAAGTTAAAAAGTGAAAGAAATAACCAAGTTGCAAAGTAATTATAATTTATTTCTGAAAAGTTGTCTACCTTGACATAGGTAATGCTGGTATTATAAATTGTTACTTAAGTGATGTGATGAATGTTTGATGCGAATCGTCCTCTCTTCCCACCAGCTCCTCCTACACTTAAAGCTGGGTAGGTACTTCTATTAATGATTGAGTTCTTCTCCAATCGATACTTGCCTTGTAATTTCAGTCACCTACCCACCACCATTGCTCTGTGCTCTAGGTAGATACAGGCAGTCATTTTAAAGAAATTCTTGCGTTTGTAGTGTTGTACTGTATCGTAGTATTACTGCTAGGTAAGAGGAGATTGCGGGCAGATCTTTCAAACCAGTTTGATTGAACCACTGTCGGTGTACACAAATACATTCAAATGTGTACACTTAATGACTTGCCTGTACTAGGTAACGAAATGGTGTATTATTTTCATTATTCCTTAGAAAATTAATAGACGCGATGCTAAAATAGACTGAAAAGTATTCTAGAAAAATAATAGAAAAAAAATCTCTCGCGTTGTTTGTTATTTAAGGGTGTATTTTTATCCTTACTCGGTAAGATCAAGGACACTTCTATCAAGTATATTCCTACTTCTGAGAGATCCGTTGTAGCTTTTCTGTATTTTACATTAGACGTTTATGGGGAGAGGGGAGTTAGAAAGGGATTAGTTATTAATTCTAAATAATGATAATATCATCAAGCAATATAATAAACATAATTACCGAATTCTTGCCTTGGATATCTGTAATGAGGAATGCCATGTATCCCGTGCATGTAATTCTCTTGTCAACGAAGACTCGCACCACCCATCGCTTAAAATTATACTACGAATTGACACACTTCCAACTCTTTACGCTCCACCCAAAAACAAATTACAGCTTGAAAAAGCTGATTATGATTCGATTACACTATAACTGTCGACGACAGACTGGCCATATACCCACGAAAATACTAGCGTTGATGAAGCAGTTGATACTTTTTTATGAAATCTTAAACAAGATCGTCAACCAGTTTATCCCTAAACGTTTCATTAAAAAGGGAAAATTTCCATCTTGGTATTCAGCTAATATTCAACTAATCTAAGTCACAAAGGAGAAACAAAAAATTGAAATTCTTCAATAACTCTGTTGATTAGATAGATTTCGCTATAAAACGTAGACAACAAAAATACTTACAGAAGCATTGCTGTAATCGATACATCAGTTCATTAGATTCTAATATTCATATAAACAATAAGCAACTTTGTAATTAAGCAAAAAGCAAAAATAAAACAAATGGTATCCCACAAGTTCTTTACCTTAAAGGCAAGCAGGCGCTCATCAAGTGTGCCAACACTTTCAGTCCAACTAGGTAAGCGATATGGACATCTGTGAGAATAATCATAACCCGTTTGTAGACGTACAAATAAACAATTTACTAATCTATAAATAACTGAATAATTTGGTCGCTAGTGTCGCAGTGACGGTATCTCACCACACTTTTTCTCAAAATGTGCCCAAAATCTTTCTTACCCTTTAACTAACATATTTACAATGTCCCTAAAGGTTTTTAATCACGGTTATCGTATTGCGTAATAGTATTATCAATATTTCAAATTAAAAAATGATCCCTCTCCGACCTCCCTCTCCCCTTTATGAGAAAGAGGGAGATTATAATGATAATTTTAGTGATGCCTTCATAAAGTACGTACCTAATATCATAAGAAAGCTTCTGTTATTCTCACTAATAATAATAATAAGGTAGGTACTTCAAAACTATTTTTTCAACGAGGTGTTTGAAGAGGAATTTTATCACTAAATTTCTTGAACTTCTGAGTATTCAATTCCAACATCAATGAAACTCGCAATTCCAATATCAATAAAGACAGCAATTGAAAACATATAAATGACTATAACAATCAGCTAAACAAGATCTAAAAGTATACGAGGTGTGTTCAAAATAAAAGGTGAATTTTGAATTTTCGCGGGCTGTGTACATTCGATTATCGATTTTTTTTTTGTTATGTTGGTACACATATGTTTATCATATGTTAGCATTATCAGCCATTTTGGATGAGTGGTTTGTTTTTGACAACTGGAAAGGTTAGTCACGTTTTTGTGTGTTCTTCGATTTTTTACTTTAGGTTCGTTTTCTGAGGCATCAGGCAGTCCGATTGAAGTGAAATTTTAGATTTGCTTTATTTTCTATGTAAGCTTTTCTTTAAAAAATCAAAAAAAATGATTCTTTTTAGAAAAAAATTGTTAATAATTGTTAATCCTACGGTGGAATTTCCTAGTTTTGGTCGGAACTTGATAGCCGTTTTCTGGGGCATCATCAGTCCGATTTAAGTGAAGTTTTAGATTTGCTTTGTTTTCTATGTCCTTATCAGCAAAAAATTGATGTTTTTCGATTTTTTCCAAAAATTTTTTTTTCGATTTTTACAAAAATTTTTTTTCGATTTTTTACAATTTTTTTTTTCGATTTTTTACAAAACATATGTGTACCAACATAACAAAAAAAAATCGATAATCGAATGTACACAGCCCGCGAAAAACCAAAATTCACCTTTTCTTTTAAACAGACCTCGTATACGTAGGTACTATTTACATATTATTTACAATAGTAATATTTCTACTACAAATTAAGAGAAAACAAAACTGCTTTGTGAAAAACATGTGATAGTTATAAAAGAAAAATGTTTTTTTTTTTTATTTGATCATAACAAAATATTCACGATATCGGTGAATAAGTAACTCCAGTCAAAAGATTTTTTTTCTTGTCAATAATTTTCGTTTTATCTAAAGTTAGTTTTCATAGTTAAAATAATTTTCAAAGTTTCAATTTTTCAAGGCCGCCAAAACGCTCCAAATATATGGCACGTCAGTTTTGATGAGTTTTGAGATTAGAATGTCAAATGTCAAAACAATGATGAGCTTCACCGTACATAATTTTATATTCTGTTCATGGTAAACCATAAATAAATATAAGTGGTACAATTATGTACCTCTTTAGAAAATTTAACTCAAAGCATAATAATAGTATTGAGCATTACTTTTATCATAATATCCGTATTTATAATTGGTCATGTATACTCTAATTTATTTCACTAATAATAGTTTTTTATATTTAACAACAATCATAAGCTTAAAGTCACACAAATTAAGTTTAAATATCGCCAAAACTAGAAAAATACAAAACAAAAGTGAAAAATAAAAAGGCCATATTAATCCAAAAACGGAAGGCGCACGAGACGTCAGATGTTCCAAATGCAATGGTACCAACATAACATGGTGTTTTAATGAGATTTTTTATTCAATTTTAAATAACGATTTATAAATTCAACGTATAATTATTACACATAATAAAAACTATATTTTCAGAAGCTTGTTGATGTATAGAAATACATATTTTTAAAGCCATTATATTTTTCGCTGGAGTTCCTTATTGTACAAAAGTACAACACAATAAAGATTCCGCTGAGGTTCATTCTCTTCAGAATAAAATCCACCCCGTCTGTTGTAGAAAGGGAAAAGTGTATTTTAAGTACCTATATCTATCGTAAAAGTATTTATAAGAGGAGAAAAAGTTTTTCCCGTAAAAATGGTAATCAAAATGAGCAGCCAGTTTTGACGCCACATTGAAAATAGAATTTTAAAAACTTGGCCTAATAAAAAAACACCTCATTATCGAGTGAAAGGTCTATGAAATAATATTACAAAGGGAAACTAAAAGGCGCAGGAAACAATTAATTCCTTCCCCCCGCCTTTCCCACCAGTGTTCAAGAGTGGGGGATGGGGTGTCGTTCATTATACCATTTGAGATTTTCTTATTATTAAAACTTTCCATCCGGTGTTTACTGGGAAGGTCCGGACTATATTTTTACGAATACATTATTTGGACTGAACGGTTTTATTACCATCCCGCTATCTTTGAGGACGTTTTTGAAGTGAAATATTAAAGTTGATAGATTAATATCTTCCCACTGGTTTTTGGTGTTTTTCCAATACCCAATCAGATCTCTGTCCTCTCATTTGAGGTTTGGGTCTGAACTGTAGAAAATTGTCTGACCTTGTCATTAAAATATGATGCTACCGACGGGGGTCGTATTAACTTAATGTTTTTTTTTTGCTTAATTAGTTGGTGTTCTCGCTTCATTATATTAACTATAAATAATTACTATCGAAAATCTCAAATAAAATAATGTTTTAAATAAATAGGTACTCTTCTTTTGCCGATAACCTTCCAATAAAGATAAGGTACAACTTGAGGTGAAAAACGGCGCTATACAAATCATCCAATTATTATTATTATTATATCAATTACAAATAGGATTTAAACAGTATCTGCAATATCATGCAGTGCAGTGCTTTCTAATATTGTGTCCGGTGCTATACAAGTGTATTTACGTTTTGAATAAAAAAAATCAAAAAACCCAATGTAGAATTTCAAAAAAAATACAAATAATAATGTTAAACTCTCCCGTAAATAAAGTCTATTATTTTCACCTTCCCAATCTTTATAATCTATAAAGGATATAATTTTAAGTTTTATTTAAACCTATAAACTGGATCATTTTAATTATCTGCCCCTAAGAAAAGCCTCCATTCCTGTCCAATTTGTAGAATAATTATTAAGAGCAATGCATAATTTTAAATGAGGATAAAGCATAATAATAATAAAAAGACATAATAAGGGCATCACATTTATTATTCCGGTATACTCGTATTATTTATTGGTGTACTTCCATAGGCAGGCAGCCAATACAGTCAAAAGTCACAAAAACGTCAAAAATATGGAGAAAAAAAAAACTTAAAGCTACAATACAGCACAAAGTGAGACCAGGCGATTTGCAACTCCTCGTCGAAGCAAGATATCGATTGTAATTGCAAATTCGAAGCAGACGTGACACTCGGAGTTCGGAATAATTTCAAATTAGCAACATGTCGAAACCGCGAGACGGCCGAGGCGTTTATCAATCGACTGTCCTCAGAATGCGAACTGCAACCGATTCTGCATTTAAATTTTAAAGGCGAACAATCGGACAACAATTTGGCCACTCTTTTGGACATTTCCACGGCGAAACGGGTTTTTTGTGCAGCTGACATTCCAAGTTCCGAGAGTAAAGCAACGGTAGAATATTACCCGATTGTGAGAGGCTTTAAGGACGTGTATTGTAACTTGGGTCGACGATAAATGGGATCCATTTAAAGAAGTACGGATTCGTATTGTGATGGCTAGAATTTTTTTTATAGCAGCGAACTAAATTTAAGGAATAGTACTCTTCGCCTTCATATTTTCTCTATTCTTATGTATGACAAGATCGGGATTCCATGGACAGCCAGGCACACTAATATATCCATTCTGGAAGAGCTAGCCATCCACAATAGGCAGTGGCGGGTCGTGGTCTTTTTTAACTGGCAGTTCAATCAGAAATTCAAGAGAATATATTATATTTCCTCAAAATGTACTTACTGTTGTACTTCAGCGAATCGTCGAATACGGCGGCAGTCACATCATTTAAATAAAGCTGGTGGGAAGGGTACTATAATAACTTGCGACTTGATACAATACGGCGTTTGTAGAAACTTTCTTAACTTAAAAATATAACGTTGTACCAAAAGGATTGAATTTTGAATACGAAAATAAAAGCATGTTTTGTAATCTGTTCGTTTTACTGGTAGATTTACAAATGCCATTAAAAGCAAACGGTTAGAGAAATACAGGAACGAGAAAATATATATATTTTTTAAATTTAATGTAAATCAAATTTAATAATGTTATTATTAAGTTCTGCAAGTATTTTTAGCTGTTATTATTGTGACAGCTGTTTCGGCGTTTAAGGCCATTTTCAAACTGTGGTTAATCCACATTGCGACGACTTATTTATATGATTTAATTTACCCCCACTCCTTTTAAAATTTGGACGGATGCGTAATGATTTACTTTCGGTAAAACCGATTTAGTTAGAAAACTAAATCGGTTTTTATCCGATTTAGTTGGAAAACTAAATCGGTTTTTTACCGATATTTTACCGATAATAAATCATTACCCATCCATCCAAATTTTTAAAGGAGTGGGGGTAAATTAAATCATATAAATAAGTCGTCGCAATGTGGATTAACCACAGTTTGAAAATGGCCTTAAACACCGAAACAGCTGTCACAATAATAACAACTAAAAATACTTGCAGAACTTAATAAAAACATTATTAAATTTGATTTACATTAAATTTAAAAAAAAAATTAAATGGAGTTCTACGAACTAAACACAAAAACAATTAATGAGAAAATAAAAACTTACAAACATTTACTGCTAACTATCGAAAATAAAATAACATTTAACTTGCATACTTATTGTGCAAAGTGACCGATAGGGGTATCTCAGTGACACTCTTCAAACTACCAAGGTCACGTCTCTTCAAACATTCCTTCTTGGCGTTGAGCACAAACTTCGACATGGTTCAGCCTAGCTTGTTTAATTTTACCGTCAGGTGGATTGTGTTGTTTTGGTTTTTTGTAAGTCTTTGCTTGGGGTGAAGGCAACACAGCACCTATGGAAATACTCGTATTGCCTTGCTCTTCGACCGTAGTATTTGATCGCGTGAATTTTAAACGCTATTCATAATGTGCTAGCATTATAATGCAAGTCGGTCTTATTTTCCAATATTTTTAATGGGAGTTCACTGCACTTAGAAATCCGCCACTGACAATGGGACTGTCGACTGTCTGCCTACAACCCATCCTAAGATACTTCGGACACGTCTGCTCGCCAAACCGAAAACTCAAACCTGGAGAAACGTCATTGGCAAAGTTGGGGGAAGGAGAAGCAGAGGAAGATCACCGATACATTGGAGTGATCAAATATCAGTGGTGTCCACCAATTCACGCAGCGCAGGATCACGAGGAATGGAAGAGCCTTGTCCACCAATGAAATTGGAGTGGGGGTCAAGATCCTCAGCAATGAGGAAACGATTAAAGATGCGTGACATGAAAACTGAAATAAAAACAAGCATCGGCATGGACACGGGGTGAAAATTGTTCTGATGATAGGCAGCCTCTGGTGAAATGAAGAATGAGTCGAATAAGGAACACCAATCCTTTAAAAAATGACAGCATTGGCGTTCTGAGTTAAATACCAGAGTTTTTTTTAATTAGTTTTGCAAATGCAACCATAGGAGCACTTTCAATCATTCTCTCGTCTTTCTAATATGCCGAACATCGTTCTTAAGATTATGTGTTCAGATGCCAAAACAAGAATTAACTTTACCGTGCATCGTTATACATTATATTCTCAGTAAACCATTAATAAAAATGAGTAATAAAATTATGTACCTTTTTTAGAAACTCAAAGAATAATAATAATATTTATAAAAACATTATCATAATTTCCGTATTGAAAATTGGTTTTTTGCCGTTTTTCCCATTAATACATCGTATTTATTTTATTAATATTAGTTTTATTTTTAATATTGAACAACAATTATAGAGCGTAAAGTTATCTACATAAAATTTAAATTTCGCCAACACCAAAAAAATACACAACAAAATCGACCAATAAAAATTTCCATTCAAATTTAGCACAAAACTACACTCGAACATCTGCGTGATGTCAGATTCCGAAAAAAACAATTGTGCCAACTGAATAAGGCGTTTCGATGAGATGGTTTTTTATTCAATTTGAAACAATAATGTATAAATTATACTTATAATAAAATTTATATATTCAGAATCGGCGTTTGC
The DNA here is from genome assembly GCA_022606495.2 of Halesus radiatus. Lineage (NCBI taxonomy): Eukaryota > Metazoa > Arthropoda > Insecta > Trichoptera > Limnephilidae > Halesus > Halesus radiatus. Next base: position 66,498 of record JAHDVE020003360.1, on the reverse strand, counting down.
CGATCTACGTGAACTTTTTTTAAAGCTATAATATTTTTCACTGGAGTTCCTTCTTATGAAGGTAAATAAAAATTGAGGAAATATCACGATATTTTAATGATGGTCAAATGATGTGGCCTACGCGATTTTATTACCTACTCGAATCTTTTCCTCTGTGAATGAGTTGATGATTGTCAATTTTTTATATAAACATGCACAACGTCAAGAATAGCCGTTAGCAAATAAGGACGTTATCTTTGCTAAGTGCTTCGAAGATTTTTTACAAAAATGCCTTCACTTCCGTGGTGGTATGTGTCGAGCATTAAATCATTCAAATTTAATCAGTTAAAGGCAAGCGTTAGATGCAAAGCAGGATTTTAATGCCTATATTGATAATGAATATAAAACTCTGACCCTAAAAGGTTAGTGCTTGGTATAAACTGTCAACCAAAAATATCAATTGGAATACATTGCTTGTTCGTCAACATTCTCGCCTCTCGGAAGTTGGGTCTATTGTACACAGAGCCCGCAGGTACTACAGAGGTAACAACTGTTGACTTGGTACATTTGCGGGTAAACCCTACCTACTGTTCAGTTTTGAAGTCACTCGAGATCTTTCCGTTCCTGAAAGCCACCTCGACTCTGAGCAAAATATTCGTATACCACTTTAAAACTATCTCTGATATAATGACACCGTTAACGAGTAAACTACAAATGGGAAATATGTACCTGTTTTACAATGATTAATTGATTGGCATCAGTGCGCGATCGGGAAACCCGGCCAGTGCATTTTAATCTAGCAGCGTTTGCGTTATCACTCTCAAACAATCTACACCTCTTCTAGAACCCGGTTTACCTCTCCTTCCTCTAAAATGTTCATTCATACAAGTCAATATTGTTATTGATATAATATTTGTAGAAACAATGTAATCAATTCGGTTACTCAAAAGACAATAGGTTTGTGGTAACCGTTTTAGAAAACCTTTACAAGAATTAGACCGTTAAACAGAGAAATCAAAACTGTCGGCAGTGAAGCTAATTCGCATAAATTGTCCACGCAGAAGCAACTGGAAAAGAAAAAAGAATTCCGAGAAAATTCACGGTAATTTGTCATGATACCATAACCATTATTCGATTAGTTCCGATTAAAATCCCACCGATTATTCTCTCTTAAAATAATAGCCTACTGTTAAACAGAATCAATTTCCCAATTATTACAATTGTACGATTGAACATTGGTACACAGTGTACCGTACACTTATTATTTATATTGCAAAATAAATTCAAGCACGTATTTATTGACATAATATGAAAGCGAGTTTTAAATTAAAAATATAATATAATATCAAAAGGCTTTTATTATTATTATTATTACGACCTCACCGTACAAAAATTCTCTCGGTAAATTGAAAACATTATTTCTCAGCTTACCACTTTATCCCTCGAAAAAGCAAAATAAATCGATTCAATTTTTTATCGACGCGTGTCCACGCGAGTAACGATATCGGCTGCCTGTTCTTTAATTGCAAAAGTGTGTTCGGAAAATTACCCGCCGTCGATTATTTTATTCTTTCCCGGCTTTCCGAACCCTCTTTGCGCCTGAAATCTAGATTCGGTATACATTATTATATACATTATCGATATACGATTACGGCGGCGGGTAGGTGCCCACCTAAGTGGCTACATGGATGGCCAGAGAGGTACCTGTCCGTAGGTCGCGGGGAGATAGGCACACCGATAATCTGGGTTGTGTTTGATCGAAAGAGGAGGGCTATTTGTACAATTTGAAAGGAGATCTTTGATTTATTATCTGAAGGGTGATTTTGTTTGGGGACTGATAAAAGAGTTGGGGGAATGTTTCTCTTAAAGATTTCTTACTCCAGTGTTGGGTTATGGTTTAAGTGGCTGTTATATTATTAATTTTTACCTTCCAGTATGACACGAGAAAGAATAATTATTTTTACGTAACATTCTTAATTATCCAGCGCTTTCTGTAGTGTGGCTATATCATGTAAGAGATTCAAGAGTGCCCCTAGGGACAGGCCTTTATTAAGCCCATAATATAGTAATAGAGTCGTATAAGAAGATAGGCTGATAGCATCTACCTAATTACATATCGAATATGAAAAGGCAGGTGGGAATAATCTTCACTGCTTGCGAATATATTTTTGCTTTAATACATTTTCCGTAGAAAAAATATCCACACCCGGAGTAGGAAATTATCTTGAAAAATCCATTAAATAAGATAAATCATATACAATTTATGGAATATTGTAATTTTTAAAATTAAAATTAACGTACAAAACTGTATATTGATCATATCTGAGTAAAATTAAATAGAAAAAGACACGGGAAAAAAATGTTAGATTGTGACCGAGGCGTGCAATAAACGTGAACACGACGATTTAAATCCTGGAATTTAAATCTGAGGATTGTTCTTAGCCGCTGTGAATATACCTAACAGTCGATTTTACTACATAATCATTGTAGAAAATAATATTAACATAACCTAAATGAAACATGAAAACGGAAAAAAACGACAGAAAATAAACAGATTTCAGTCGCATCGCTTAACCAACTTAGCTAATGAGACCAGTTCAATTTATGTCATCTTCATCGATATCAAATCTCAAATTCAAGATTTGTCAATATTATTCTCCACTTTACTATACATGTTCGCCAAGCATATATAAGCCACTCTTATAACGTTGTGGGTGCGATATGGACTGTGGTAATGGATATTAATAATTATTAATACGTACTGCTCCATTTAATTATTTGTTCGATTACTGGGATGACTTTATCTACCTAATTAACATAAAATACAGATTAAATGGACACAATAACATAATGAATTCAGGCCATAATCCTGTCCAAGGTAAGCAAGGCATTCCCCAGGGTCAACACATGGGGCCTGTACTCGTATTTATTAGATTCCGTTAAAAGAATAAGCAGAAAAAATCTACAATAGTTCAGTGCTAACGTTCACAGAATATCAATATCGATCAAATTTCTTTAGTCCTTATGGGCTATAAGTAAGAACATTGTCTCCCATTATTCAGAATCGAAAAGTGACTTGATATGGTAACTAGTTCTGAATAGCTAGGTAGGTATTATCCTCCAATATCCTATCATAATCCGTCTCACAGCGTTATATATTTGGAAGAAATGATCCTGTTGAATCCGGACAGTGGGAGTGTTTTATGAATTTTACGACAACAAAAATCCGATTTCATTGGAACATTTGTAGACCAACTCCCATGAACAGATGTTCTGTCCTTCTCCTTGCATGTATCTTAAGAAACATTAGTATTTGATTCTTTCCTTTCATCTAACATATTTTATTTTTAACATTTTAAAACCATAAATATTATTATTAATTGCTATAAAAATATTAAATGTAAACAAACGATAAAAAAAACACACACACACATTTTATGGCCTATGTTATGCAGCGGTTATGCCACTTTGGACCCGGAAATACGACGTTAATTCTCGTCGAACGGCAAAAAATTAACCAGATTTTACCACCTTGAGCAAAAATATTTCGATACCTATACGTGGTTTCACTTTTTTTAGGGATATTTTAAAATAATCTCTCTAGGGCACATTAAAAATTCCATAAAAAATACATAATAAAATTACCTTAAACATATAAAGCCACTCAATTAAAGATAAAAACCAGGCAAATTATTTTAGAATAAACGAAAAGGGGTATTTACATATTTACAGATGTTGCGTACTATCATCCTGTAAAAAGGTTCAGATTTTTGGAATAAAATGCTAAGAATAAAATAATGAAAGATGGTCTAAATTTGCACAATAGAAAAAAACAAAAAGCATTTTATCATTCAAGTGAAGAGGGAGGGGTATAGTATAACAGGTAGGTACATTTTTTTTTTGTTTTAAATGCCACTAGCTTTAGCAAATACCGTAGAAATATAATAATACGCGCAGCTCCTGACATTTACAATACATTGAGATGGCAACATGCTGCATCAGCGCCCCTAGCGGCGCGAGTTGGCGAAATTGGGGTTTTCCATACATTTTAATAGATTTTCTGTGAAATATATTCATAATACATTTTAGAAATCGAAAATTCAAAAAATAAACATTAGGTGGCCTACATACCATATGATTTGAATCCTTTTTTGCTGAGGCACATATATTTTTTAAAAATTGGCTCTTAGAATTGTATTAACATGTAAAGATTCGCTGATCGCGCACTGTCTAAATAGTTGACAAAGAAAATAAAATATTTATTACAACGGTAACACAGTGTGGAAGCGGTATAGCCCGGGCCGCTAGAGGCGCTAGTGTAACATGTTTCCAGTATGTTGACGTCCGTTTTATTTGATAACACGCGTAGCTTTGTTAAAATACTGACAACATGCTATACTACCGCCTCTAGCGGCCCGGGCTATAGGCATCCAAGATTTAAAAAAATAGTTTTTTCGAAGGAAGCAAACACTTTGGGGTGTCACATTATATATTAAATGTAAAAACACAATTTGTAAAACACCACTTTTATTGAATTAATAACGATCGCCAACCAGGTTTCGCTTCACCGAAGTTTCGTCAGGGCTTATTATTAACTAAAGATAATTAGATACAGGCACATATATATATATACATAAAATAATTAGTGAAAGAGATACAAAATGAAAAAAAGAGACACAAATAGAGTAGGAGGGGACACATTATTTAGGATGGATATGTGGGGGGGGGGGAAGAAAGGAACAAAAGGGGGAAGAAAGGGGGAAGAGTAAAAGAACACCTACGATGTCTAAATAATAATGCTTTTTCAGAATTCGCGAATCACTTAATAGAATCAAATCACTCATTCGATAAAAAATCGGGAACTAAAATATTACATAAAAATGGAATTGGAATAAGATTAAACAATTTAGAAGCCCTCGAGGTCAAAAAGCCGTTAATAATAATTTAAACATTATTAATAACCAAATTAATTTAACCAATAGTCCCATACTTAATTTATTTTTATAAACAATAATTATTAGCCTGAAGCACTCATCCAAATTGAAAAACCTTCCGAGAAAAGATAAATGTCGCCGACAGGACTCGAATCTGCACCCTTCTGATTGCCGGTCAGATGCTCTACCGTTGAGCTACGTCGGCTTATCGCAAACCCGCCAAGTTAATCAATATATACTAGTGTTTCATTCAATAATTACTGTTTTTTTAATTAATTTTTTTTTCGACCGGCAATCAGAAGGGTGCAGGTTCGAGTCCTGTCGGCGACATTGATCTTTTCTCGGAAGGTTTTTTCAATTTTGATGAGTGTTTCAGGCTAATAATTATTGTTTATAAAAATAATTGTTACCCTTTGCGCTATGCACAAAAATCTTGTCTTAAAAACTTTAGTTTATCAATTAATCCATACTTAATTTATTCCGGTAATCTTAGTTGTTCCTTTCTCCCCCCCCCCCCACTTATCCATCCTAAATAATGTGCTCCTACTCTATTTGTGTCTCTTTCTTTCATTTTGTATCTCTTTCACTCATTGTTTTATGTATATATATATGTGCCTGTATCTAATTATCTTTAGTTAATAATAAGCCCCGACGAAGCTTCAGTGAAGCGAAAGTGGTTGGCGATCCTTATTAATTTAATAAAAGTTGTGTTTTACAAATTGTGTTTTTTCATTTAATATAAAAAAAAAATAGTAATGTAGAACAAACAATATGGGATCTCGTCTTATTGTTGACAGATTGCAAAGTTCCATAGCTTGTAATAGAAATAACGTTGGGAACTGTGAACAGTTACGCAAACCTATAAATTCAGGACAGAAAAGACTGTGAAAATTTCTTGACGCCACACCATTCGAGGGTTTTTGCTGCTTAAAACAAAGATATTTTAGTATAATAATGACGGTGTTTTATTTAATTTATTAGATGAGGTGGCTATCATCCGATTACTCATATTCTTAGCTGATTATTTTCCTTTTAATATGAAAATAACACGCGTATGGTACAGACAATGCTGTATTCTGCTTTTAGTACAGTTTTGTGAGTAATTTGAAATGTGTAGTGCCCTAGAAATATAAACTAGAAAGAAATTCAACGAAGGAAATGATACAGCTGAAAATTTTGACTCAAGGACGGATGAAGAATAGTCTGCCTAATGCGTGACTTGAATCTGATGGATACGCCCAAAGGTTGCCATTGAATTGTTCATACTGTCTTATCTGCATTAAAGTAATTCTTCGCTACCATTTTGAACACACGTAGAAGAGCGTGGGAATTCAAAATGAAGCTTGTCTGGGAATTTTGGTCGTGATTTTGCGAATGTCTTTTGATCGGTTTGAATAAAAAATCAACCATTTATAAAAATAATATTTTCGTCAATAAAACGTACGAGTAAACTTTCAAATAATCTTCAAATTTTGGAATAACTTCTTGAAGCTCATTTTTTATATGAATACCGCACAAGAGCCCCAATCCCCAATGGGAGAATGTTGTGAGGCTGGAGGTATCAGGGAGGTGAAGGAGAAGAGGGAGAGGAAGGTGGGGAAATACCTGGCTATTCAGATCTGGTCACCAAATACGGCTAAAGCCATTTCTACCAACGTTTCGATTCTGAATGGTGTTATTTCACGAGGGCGATACTGACAGTTTGTACAACTCTAGAACGTGCCGCAAATATACGATATATTATTTTTAATTAATAAATTGTTAAATAATACAATTCATTAATGAATAAGCCGGGATTTGATCCCGAGATCTCCGGATTCGTAGCCAAGGATCGTAACCGCTCAACCACGGAGACCGTCAAATCATTATATCGTATACACTATTAAAAAAAATATATACGTTAAAAAAAACTGTAGCTTTGAGGGTGGGGCAGTTGCGTGTATTATAAGTGACAAAAAATGGATTCTAGCACTCCCCAGTCCAAATCCGCCCCTCCGATTGGTGTCAAGTTTGCACGAGTTAACGTATACTCGTACGTGATTGGAATGAACGAAGTCGCGAGAGACAATATCTGCTCTTATCGAACTGTTGTCTTCCAGCAGGCGTTGGGGCTTCTAATATTCTAATGTATAGAATATTCCAGAACACCGGGACAGCCAGTGGTTCTGAAATTAGGCAGCCAAATGGGATTATCCTTGGGGAACAGGGTTCGATGCCGGGTGGACTAAAATTTACAAATCTGCACTGGTGTTTGAAAGTGCAGAATCGATCACTGAACTTTTAGCGATCTTAGTTATATGACGATTCCACCGACGTCAGAATTAATGATTTCGACGGCTGGAGGCAAAGGTCAAGCGACATCCATTTTGGCACCAGCTTAGTTCACTGCCGTCCATGTTTGTTTCGCGTAATTTTGACTTCGGTAAGCAAATTAGAAAACATTTATAAAAAGGGTCGAACTAAATACTTGGTTGCTGTTTTACTTAAATTGGCGGCACGACTTACTCGCCCCCGCCCTTCTTATTTTGGTTTCTTCCCCTTGCGTGTAGGGGCATCTCTGTGTATTATTTACTCTATGGATTATCCTAAAAAAATATCACAAAGTAAGCTCTTTTATCTCTTTTCCCTAGTCGGACCCATTGCTTCAACAAACTCCCATATTGCTATAATCGTAATGCTTTTTTTCTCCATTTTTTCTTAAATAAATTCGCCAATACTGTCAAAGAATGAAGAGAAAGTTGAGTTTGAATTTATTTTTTGATGTTCTGACTCGAGTCATAAATATTACAGGGACTATCCTTTGACATTTCATTGTTTAGTTAAGTCCGCTTCGTCATAAAAACAAAAACATGTGCAATCTTGCTTTAAATGACTGTACAATTTCTTTTAAATTTATGTGAGAAATACATTATATTCTTTTTTAATCATTAAATATATAATAATAATAATTTATTATTATAATATTCCGGAATGTGGGGAGGTTAATGCAGTGCCACACATCCCATAAAGTACATACAAATAACATAGATAATATATAATAATTGAAGAAGATAATATTAACACATCCCAAATGAACCACGAAACCGAAAAAACAACAGAAAATAAAAAGATTTCAGTTCGAGTCCCAGATGCGACTGAAATCTTTTTAATTTCTGTTGTTTTTTCGGTTTCGCGGTTCATTTGGGATGTGTCAATATTATCTTCTTCAATGATTAAATATTACAATGAGGTTTACAAACTTCAATAAGTTTTAAAAAAATTAATTGAATAGATAATATATATTCATAAAAATGGAAATATAAAGAGAACATAATAGACGTTAGTGAATTATCGTACTTGAGATTGATGGAGCTAATATATTTCTCCATCTCTCTCCAATGCTGGAACCTGGACTCTGGTGGGATTCAATGATGAGGACATTTCCGGATTTGTTTACCATCTCCCTAAATCCTAACAAAACACCCAGATTCTATGAGGGCTGCAAAGCCAGGAACTCGCCCCTCCGTGAGCATGTTGGAGGCACTGCAGTGTCCAGGAAGACCGAACATCGCGAGGTAGGAGTTGTTGTACGCAAAGTCTTTCCATGCTACCCTTCTTGAATTTCGCCCAGAGCTCGATGTATAAAGAGTTGTACATAACGCAAGAAATAGCTTCCTTTACAATATAATATTAATAACTCTCAAAATGAAACATGAAACCAAAAAGATAACGGCAGCAACTGGGACTCGACTCCAGGACCTCATGGTCTATCCGGAACCTTGCGCTCTAATCTACTGAGCTACATTTACCCTTGGTGTTTTTTCGGTTGTCTTTTGGTGTTTTATGTTTCATTTTGAAAGTTAATATTATTTTCACTGATTACAAATATATTACAATGCGATTTATAAGCTCCAATAAGTTATTCCAAAATTAACATTATTTGCTAATTGAAACTCTTCTAACGTAGAAAGATATGAAATCATTTATACATTGACGAGTAAATTAAGTGTGTACAGATCATAAAAGAAAGAGCGCATTTTTTTCAAAATTGAATGAGGTTTTTTTAATGTGGTTTTTCGTAAATTTTTTACCCTCGAAAACGAGTACGGTGGAAAATACCAAACATTGCAAAATTCAGGCATCTCCTTAAGGGCGACAGGGACGTCGGAGAGTTATTATTTATTAATTCAAAATAATGATAGTATTATTACGCAATACGATAAACATAAAGTTTTTAAATAGAATAATATTTAATCATTGAAGAAAATAATATTCACATAACCTAAATGAAAGATGAAACCGGACAAAAGGACAGAAACTAAAAATATTTCAATCGCATCTGGGAGTCGAACCCAGGTCCTCTGCATATCCGGGGCAACGCTCAACCGACTTAGCTAATGAGACAAGGTCAATTTGTGTCATCTTCATTTTATAAAAAGTCAATAGATGTCTCATATAAATAAAAAGTCGGATGTAAATCCGAGACACTATTTAAGTTTGCAATTGAGTTCGGGTAGAACTTTGTAAACATCATAAAAATAGCTACCAACAATATGAGATTAAAAATGGAAGATAATATTCACAAATCTTGAATTGGAGATATGATATCGATGAAGATGACACAAATTGAACTTGTCTCATTAGCTAAGTCGGTTGAACGTTGCCCCGGATAGGCAGAGGACCTGGGTTCGAGTCCCAGATGCGACTGAAATATTTTTAATTTCTGTCCTTTTTTCCGGTTTCATCTTTCATTTAGGTTATGTGAATATTATTTTCTTCAATGATTAAATATTACGATGAGGTTTTTAAATCTCAATAAAAATAATTAACAATTAAAAATAGAATAATATTTATTAAATATTTTATTAATTTAGATAGGCTTAGTATTTATCAAAATCTAATCAGAAATATTACTTTTTCTGACCGTCCCATTGCATGTTTTACGAAATATTTAAAATACGAACATGATTTTAAAGTGGAGAAAAGCATTTTTAATCCTTTCCCGTTGCGTTTTTGTAAATAAACATAACCAAAGATTTGTAAGTCTCATTAGAAAAAAAAACATTAAAGTTGCATAGTGTTCATGAGAAAATTAAACTGCACACTGTTCTTTTCTTTTAATTTATCTTATCGACATGTTACAGAAAAACCTTCACAGCATTTTTTAAGGACATTCAACTTTTTAAATGTTTTTGTAAAACATGCGTAGAACGGTCAGAAATTTGTAATATTTCTGATTATATTTTGATAAATGCTAAGCTCATGCGAATTTAAAAAAAAACATAATAAATATTTTTCTCTTTAAAAACACCATGTTTATCGTATTGCACAATAATATTATGATTATTTTGAATTAATAAATAATAACTCTCCGACGTCCCTCTCCCCGTTAATTAATAATTTAATTAAGTAAAATGACAGTATCTATTAGTGTTCAATTATTTATTCTCAATTTATTTGAGAAACTTGTTTTAAATAAGTAGTTTTTAATTTAATTAATGAGAGGGGACGCGGCGGACTTATTTATCTCTTCATTAGCCGAGAGCCAATTAAGAAAACATAAATTTGCCGAGGCTCTTTACTTTAGTGGTAAGAATATTGTGTTCATGATAAATCTGGAATCTTTAAAAATATTATGAAAGCAGAGTTCGAGATATTTATATACATATCAAAATTTCGGATACATATCGATGTATTATATCCGACATATATCAAAAAGTGATACATATTTTCTAAAGTGAAATAAACTATAAAAATAATAAATTAATTAAAATTTACTTTGTAATAACCACTTTATTAGTATATACATATCAACATGTATTCTGTAGCTAAGTACATTTTTTTTTTCAAAAGATTTGTAGTCACATTGTTACATCATCTATATATATAAAACTCAATGTAAGTTTGTTTGTTTGTTTGTCTTCGATTTTCTCGAAAATTACTTAACCGGTTTCGCTGAAAATAGAACAGTTTATTTTTATTAGTGCCGGGAAGGTTTTGAAAGTAGTTTGAATGAAATCTAATACGTAAAACTGTTGCTATAACGTTTTAAAATTAGTATGAAAAAGATTGAACCAGCCATGTTTTATTTAGGTTAGCCCATAGATATAACACTCTGGTTAGCCACAGATTACATATTCAAAAGAAGAAATTTTTTTGGGTTGAATATTTTCACTACTTAAGAATTTTATGATTTAGATATATTTTGAAAAAATAAAAAGTTGGGAATGAAATAAAATAGTCAAATGAATGTTTCTTTATTCGGAGACACGAGATAGTTACTTTCGCTGTCAAATCAATTGTGGCACCCTAATGACAAGTGAATAATCCCGAGCAAGGCCGGGTACACATCAGTTAGTTATTAACAAATTAATAAGAATAACTTTGTTCACACCACTTTTTTAAATATAAAAATATCAGCATGTTTCGAAAACAAAGCTACACTAAAAATAATGACAAATGTATACAAATGATAAAATAGAAACATGTTGATATTTATATATAAAAAAACGTTGTGTAAACAAAGACATTCTTATTAATTTAATAAATGTTTTGCCTAAACCATTAATTTCATATTAAAATTGCATGCAACTTTTATATTCGTAGGTCGTTAATGTAAGTTGGTAATTAACTAGTTAACTAACCATCATGCCGTTTCGCCGCAGGGGTAGGCAGAGAGGACGAACCGCTAAACAACCCGATCTTGGCATGCACTTCTTGCTTCATTCACTTTCATACAACGTCTCATACATTCTCTTCTGCTATTCCGACTTCTGATATGGCCCGACCTAAGTATTCGATTCACTTGATCGTGCCATGTCTTCCTCGGGCGTCCTCGGTTTCTTCTTCCATTCACATTCGCGTCATATATTCTCCTTACACTCTTTTCTCCGTTCATTCGATCTACATGCCCGAACCATCTAAGCGTCTCTTTCTTAATCTTGCTCATTACACTTACATCAGCCTTGCATTCTTTACGAATCTCAACATTTTTCACAAAAGTAGGTAGTTAGAATAATTTAAACCTTTTAATATGATTTATGCATTAAATTCAGTGAAGGTAGGAACTTTATTATTTACGTGCTCTGTAAATACCTTCGGGTATCACACATAGAAACTTTTTTTTTTTTAATGCACCATTAAAGCAACATTAAACACAACTTTTAGAAGAAAGAATAAATTAAATTATATTTTAACGTACTAGTGTTCTGATTTTAATACTAAACCTTCTCGTTTCCAATAATATTTATAAAATTATTTACATACCTGAGTTTATGAATCCTTTTTGGAGTGTCTCAAATAGTATCCAAATGTTTCCTTCTAAATATTGTTATTCGGATGAATAACTATTCCTTGTGCTCGCTGGAAGGCGTTAGCATCCACGTGTGGTGTTAAAAACAATATTTTACTAATTCAGTTCAATATTTTCATAAAACAACAACTTCACGTGACAGATCCGTCAAAAATAACACAAAAACACTCAATTCAAAAAACGAACAGTTTGAATTCGATTAAAAAATACAACATAGATAAAAAAAAACGATCCAAATTCAAATCAGTAGAACGAATGGCGGTAGTTTTTTTCAGACACAAAAACAAAAAACAAAAACAACGAAAGCGTGAACGAATACTCTTTGTCCCTTGATTTTACGTTAAAATTTTTCAATATCCTTTGGCAAATATTAGACGAGGTGAATGAATGACAGTAGAGCACAGCTGTTGCCGGCTTACGAGAGGCGAAATAATTATCGTATCGCGGAGAAGTCGACGACACAACCAACCTCTGCGAGATCTGTGATCCAACTGGATTCTGGATTCAAAGTGGAATTTCAGTAACCAAGCGAAATTTCTCTCGCGACTGGTGAGCGCGAGACAAATTCTGAAAACGCAGCTGGTAAAATCTGGCACCTAATATAAAAATTTTCTGTATTCTTTAACGGTTGAACTTGACGTGATGTAACAGTGCTTGACTTTTTTTGCAAAGTGTTCTTGGTAGCTTTTCTAAATATTTGTGTTGTTAACGCCAGACCGGGTTCTAGAATACGATGCGTGTAGTTTAGTAAAAAGTGGATTAGGGTTCATATGCGTAAGAAATTTTTAAGACTATGGGAGACGGTTCTTTTCTATGAATTAATTTATTTTGTTTGTTTCTTCTTTGAGGGATTTAAAAGCCAATTTAAAGGAAATATGTGGAAATTGAGGGATCTTCATTTTGTTTTGATGTGCTACGATTATTTTACTTGTAGGAGCTTTGCAGCTACGACAAGAACAGGACGTTTATGTTGAACAGAGTCTATCGTAATAATACACTGGCGTCATCAAGCGCGCATTTACCCTATAAAGCAGAAAAACTGTTCACCTGATGCACTAAAAACTTTTCTAACACGCCGGGGAAAAAATGACCCTTTAAACCGTCCCTATTTCTATCAACAGTCAACCCTGAGTTTCATCAACACTCTCAGATGATGGGTCATGTCTCCTGCAGTCATTAGGCCAATAGAGAACAGCCCTTCGGATTGACAGCGGTTAGTTGAAGGATACGAGCACCATACGTAGAGGACTGAACTTGGAGAAGCATATAACTTAGATTCTGCTGTTATCTCAGATCATAGAATGTAAAGAGATATGCTGTGAGGAGCGCCTGACTATAGCCTGACTATAGCCTGACTATCGCCTGACTATCGCCCGACTATCGCCCGACGAGACTTTATTAGACGCCATTCTTAAATCGCATTTGCGTAGTCACCGCGTGTTGTTCGTCCTCGTTTTATTCAAAATGCCGTCTTGTTCACTTTGTAAAAATACGACAGCCACAGTGAATTTCAAAACATATGGAATATTATTTCATCAGAAAGTACAAAATTAGAATATGGAGTCTGTTTTTAATTATTTTTTTAACTATTCTTCGTTAATTATAATTCTATTGTCGACGTAAGCTAGCGTAGGCGGCTGCCATAGACATAATGGCCGCCACCATTAAAGTTATTTATGTGATGCCAATACGTTTAAATACCGGCTATCCGGTTTATAATAAAAAGCCAAATATTTTGAGTTGAAATCTGCTTCGTTCTTCCGAATTAACGCATTAGACATCGGTCACATCCTTAGAGTAATAATACATCTGGCGGCAGTCGGTCGAACACGTGCGGAACTAGTGAAGTGCGGTGGTTGTAAAAAAATATTGTATACAACCGGGAAGTGAACCCCAACAAGAACACCAGCTGGGGCGAGAACGAGCCTATACCTACGTCATTGAGATAGTGGCCAAGTACCTCAACAAGCACGACTTTGACCTGATCCGCCGGGTGCATCAGGTGGTAGAGGACGGGTATGAGTTCTTTGCCAAGAAGCAACTGGTACTGCAGGGAATTCGATAATGCAGGAGCAATGATGTCAGTGGACTACTGAAGCCGGCTGACAAGCGCCTGGCGTACGTGCAGACGAACACCAATCCGACCCCTCACGCCACCAGGGGCGTAACCAAGACAAAGAAGATTTTGAGGGCCCTCTGGATAAATCCCACCGGCCACCATCCTCCCCCGCCGCTCCACCCTTTTAAGAGTGTTCTGTGTTATTTATCCTAAAATATGGATAATAATTCTTTGTCTTAGCTTAAATACATTCTTGAATATAATGGAAATAGTCACTCTATCATTTGTATTAGCGTCTTGCAATATTAAATACATTCTTGAATATAATGGAAACAATCACTCTATCATTTGTATTAGCGTCTTGCAATATTAAATACATTCTTGAATATAATGGAAACAATCAATCTATCATTTGTATTAGCGTCTTGCAATATTAAATACATTCTTGAATATAATGGAAACAATCACTCTATCATTTGTATTAGCGTCTTGCAATATTAAATACATTCTTGAATATAATGGAAACAATCACTCTATCATTTGTATTAGCGTCTTGCAATATTAAATACATTCTTGAATATAATGGAAACAATCACTCTATCATTTGTATTAGCGTCTTGTAATATATCGTAAGGAATAAATACAGTTAGCTTCTTTTTTTTCAATTTAACATTAAATTTAGTTTTGATAATTTAACTTCATCTCTTTATATGGTCTATAAATAATGTGTAATGATGGCTTGTCCAAAAAGAGAAAATAAATGTAAAAAAATAATAATAATAATAATAAATTCATAGAATAGACGTAATATAAGAATAATATAAGAATAGGAAGTAATATTTGTACAGCGCCCCTGAGGTGATTTCTCACAAAAGCGGCGCTATAAAAATCATCCGATTATTATTATTATTATTATCGACATCTTCATTATTTATTCTTAGGCCACTCTCTGACGGTCCGGTAGGGAATCGACATAAACCTCATGCGTGATACCGACAGGGTACTACGCCATACATTTCAATGGGCACTACTAGCTCACGACTCGGGGGGTAGCGGGAGGGGCGCCACGTACTTCTGTTATACCACAAGCGGGACAACAATTCAGTAGCTTCTTGGTAAACACGCATCCAGTATCTATGCACTGCGTTTCGATCGTTTACGCGCCATTTATCCTTCGAGTTCAAACATGGAGAGGGATATGAATTTTCGGCTAATAATGGAGGTAGAGAAACATGCATGCCTTTATAACTATAAATTACCGGCATATGCTTTAAAGGGTTATTAAAACTCTTTCCTCAGCACTAACGCACTCCCTCATATTGGTATTCATTTTTGTAATATATGGAGCAACGCGCTGGACCAGTTCTTGGAATGTTTTTTTGACATTCGGTACATTTGCCGGAATTTTACGCCATCCTCGGACAGTTCCCTGGCAGCAACAAATAACCTACAATGAATATGACGTTCAGTGTAGGGGTGGACCAAAAACCTCCTTTTTGTTTCATTCGAAGGAATAAATAGGATACCAGGCCTCGTCTTCGCTTGATTCCCCAAACATGTTTCTATCTTGAGTTTGGCAGATCCGATAACATTCGGCGGTAAACATAACAGAAATCTGTAATACCGACAATTTACTGGCGGCTACAAATCACTGCGGACCCTTCAGAGAGTCGATGGAGTAAATATCGTGAAACATTTCCTGCATTTTTGCAGCACCCGGTTTATGTCGATTCCCTACCGGACCGTCAGGGAGTGGCCTTAGTTTTAGA
The DNA here is from genome assembly GCA_022606495.2 of Halesus radiatus. NCBI lineage: Eukaryota > Metazoa > Arthropoda > Insecta > Trichoptera > Limnephilidae > Halesus > Halesus radiatus. The sequence goes on along the minus strand of JAHDVE020003360.1, from coordinate 50,466 downwards.
TATTTAAGGCGGCGGTAGAAAAAAATGCAAAGTTTGTCCAAGATTCGTGTTTGGGCAAGAGGGCAAGGGGGCAAGGGGGCAAGGGGGCAAGGGGGCAAGGGGGCAAGGAGCAAAGGGCAAGGGGGCCAAGGGGACCAAGGGGGCCAAGAAAGGGGACAGGGTGTGATGGGGGCAGGGGGGGGGGGGCAGGGGAAAAGGGTGCAGAGGTGCAAGAGGCAGTCAGGAATAATATAGGCAGAGCTGATGCGAGGGGCAGGAACAAGGGTGCAATATGTAAGGTCAGGGGTGAAACGCAAAGGCAGAGATGCAAGATGCAGGGGCAGGACTGACAGAGCCAAATCACAAAAAACGGCGCTATACAAATCGTCCATTATTATATTATAACAATTAAAACACCTTGTAAAAATTGACTAATTCGTAATGAAATGTCCATTAAACCAATAAATATAAAATTGAGAGAATTACTTTTGCGTGCAAAAGCGCAACACTTTCTATTGCACAGGTTTTAGCTACCTACTGGAAACAATAACAAAAAAATCGTAATGTTTAATTATAACATGAAATTATTATTTTGAATATTGCAAAAACGTTTGTGAGAACACAACTTTTTTTTTAATCTATTGTAAAATTAACGCTGATTCAGGATGAAAGACGATAATTTGACTAGAAAGTATTTATCGGAGAACACAAAAATATGTAACCTTTGAGAAAAGAGATTTTAAAATCGTTTTCTGAAAACCCATTGTAATTATTATAACGAATCTAATATAAAAAAATGATTTTTTATTCAATTCACTCAAAACGTCGGGTTATTATTAAACAAACTATAATTATTTAATCATTGAAGAAGATAATAAAAACACATCCCAAATGAACCACGAAACCATAAAAACAACAGAAATTAAAAAGATTTCAGTCGCATCTGGGACTTGAACCCAGGACCTGTACCTATCCGGGGTAACCGCTCAACCAACTTAGCAAATGAGACCAGTTCAATTTACGCCACTTACACCGATATCATACTTCATGTTCAAGATTTGTTAATATTATCCTCCATTTGTATAATTATTTAACTCTACGACTGGCGCCATGTTACTTGTTCTTGCTCCCGCGGACTTTCCGTGAATGATTACTGAAATGCTATTTCATAATAATACAGAGCGATGGTTGAGGTGACCCTTTCCTTTTCTGTAATTTCTCTAATACCTAACTCTAACTCTTTCAAAATTGGTGAAAACCTTCGGTTATTTGTTTGCGTAGCATTTAGCATTGCGCGAGTTATACCTCTCCCTCTTTTTTTCGTAACCAGCGCATGTAACAGAAAGAGAAGATACAGAAGAGCTTTCAGCGGTAGGACCATATACGAGTACCTACGGAAACCGTGTTATGATAAATTCTAATAACCCGGTTCAAACGATTCGATTTCAACATTTTGATCGACTTTTAATTGACGATGAAAATTGAAAAGAATTTGAAAATTGTAGATTTCACATTTCAGTATAATTTGAACCTATATTGTTGATCAAGGTGGTGTCCGGTAAAGACGTCGTTCAACTTTATTCGATTCAACAAAAAAAGTTATCAACTTTGTTGAAAAATGGTTTCCATTTATGAATGTACTTTCAATTAAACTACGTATTCATGACACTAGACTGAATCAAAATGACATTAAAAACATTCCATGTTATAAAACCACATTCGGACAAAGAACCTATATATTATATTTTGCAAGAAAACTCCAAAACATCCTTCCCCCAGATATACTTATAAGTTTAATGGGTACAAGTCAAGAATTAAAGTTTAGCTGAAAGAGGTCAATGAAACAACATTAAAAAATGCACTAAAATCACATAGAAGGCTCATCTAATTTAGATGCAATCAAATTAAATAACTCTAGCCGCCTCAGCACTAGACCCCCTAGTGAAGAGTACTTAGAACAAATACAGAAATAACAAATAATTTACAAAAAAATAATATTGAGTATACCATATTGTATTTTAAACTGTTATTCTGTAAATATTTTTATACTTGTTTTGTATTTTCACTTGTTTTTTTTTATATTACTGCTAAAATATTAAAAAATAAAGCATTTATTGGGGAAGATTTCATGGCTCCTAGAATAAGACAAAGAGACTTTGACTGGATCTTATCGAATTTATAAAAAATTGAAGAAGATATTTAATCAAACAGGTAAGATCCGTAATCAAGATGACTTCGGATGAGGGCATTGTAAAGAAGTTTTAAAGAGGCGGGGTGGGAACCCCACCACACTGCGGACAGAAATCTAAGTGGATTGATATTGCTTTCACATATTGTGATAACATGAAATATATGGAAGTTCCAAGTAAGCTTGGAATCTAAAAACATTCCCAGGAACTTAACTTCCTTAGAGATAGGGATGACTTCATCGCCAAATCTCACTTGAATATCTGGGAGCTTTCGACAAAGAGTAAAGATGACAACTTTGCTTTTGGAAGGAGAAAGTTCAAGGCTATTACTATTTAACCGCGCCAAGAGATTTCTAAGATTATTAGGGGATATTTTGTAGAACGTTAAGTCATCAGCATATTGAAGTATGTCTCACATGAAACGAATAGATTTTTCCAGATCTAAAGTATAAATATTGTACAGGATCGGGGTTAGGACAGACACTTGCGGGAGTCATGTTAATATTAATAATAAAATTAATTTCTGATATAAATTTGTTATTCAATGTTTTATAATAATTTTTCATTAACATTTTGATTATATACTTACCTACTTTAATGGATTTTTGTTTATGTTTATAATTTATCTATTCGTTGTTTATAATTTATGACATTATTATTTTTTTAGTATTCTATATATTCCTGAAGAGGAAAGCATCGCTTTCGAAACATGTTGATATGTATATATTAATAAAGTGGTGAATACAAAGTAATTTTAAATCATTTATTGTTCTCTGTTTTATTATATATTTTTTTTAAAGTTTAAATACATTTTTTTCAATTAGGTTAAAAAAAATTATAAGGCTACTAAGACAATTTGTAATGTTTTTATTAGTCCTCCTCACTAGCGGTTCCTGTGCTGAGGCGGACTGGGTTTTATTTAAAAACCGATTGTTTCAGCTCCCGCGAGGTTCTTTTCAAAATTCTGGATAACTCCTCTTCCTTGAAAGCGAAATCTATAAGCCGTTTTTCATTCAGTGAACTTAAGACACCTTCGATTGATTTAACGTTTTTCTGGTACCCCCTATATTAATTTTGATATCTTTAAGGTTGCATTTTCTGTCTTCTTACAATTATTGTTTTGTTTTATGCTTTTGCATTATTGGATTATTCCTAGCTAGGTTGTATTTTTTTTTTTTAATTTTATTCGAAATTTGAGGTATATAAGCACTGAGATATTAGCTTCTGTTGTCTGAAAATAATGTTTTTTTTATTGTTATAATATTTGTTTAATCATACGTAGTTTTTTCCCTACCATAATCACAGTTCTGGTCGATTTTGTAATTTAACATGAAGCACAGTATAGATACAACCCAATTAAATGCAGCTGCAGTATTGCAATTATTTGTTTGTTATTTAATAATACTGGTAATTTTCGTCCAGTATTTATGTGAATTGTCTTTTTCTATGGAATTTTCTGTAGAATTTTCCATAGAAAAAGACAACTCACGTCCAATCCGGACGACAAAAATGATCGTGTAAGAGCGTCTTTATTCCTCGTAATTTTTAAAGTTTGATTTTTAATTCTTAATTGTATCTAGATATCATGTTCATATTATACATGTAACCAATTTACAAATGTTCTGTTTTAAGTTAAATAATTATATACATATTTTTTGTTTATTTGTAGAAAAACTTAGCCAAAATAAAATATCGCATGAAACTGCACAATAAAGACCTGGCGTCGTGTGTTCAATTCCTTGACTGGCTAAGTCCTCCATCACGACACAAGCAACATTTTCCGTTTGCTGTGATGGTAGTGGAAGATTTTCAAATATGGTCAGTTTTTTTTCATTAAAAAAAAATTGAAAAATTATGAAATTTAGATTAATATAAATGCCAGTGGCGTGCAGTCCATAAAGGCTGAAAAGCTGTGCCTAAACAAAGAAAAACGTACCATAAATTTATTTTAAAGGAATAAAAAAAATACGACGAATTTCTGATCAAAATGTATTTTATCCATTTTATCATGAATTTGGTAAGGAACTCGTGCGCTCATTTTTTCAGTTAGCTGCACCAATAAGTGGAAAATGATGATAATAAACTGGCCATTTTAAATATTCAAATCACTATTCACCCGATCTTGAAGAACTTCACACAACCTAGCGTTGGTCATAATGCAATGCACGCCACTGGTATATACGTACATGGTCTGTCGAAAGAGTATCGAAAAAAAAAAATTCAGGCAATTTATTACCATTAAACATACAAACAATTAATATTTTTCAAAATACGCCCCTCGGGCGTCGATACACTTTTGGTAGCGTTTCTTCCACTCTTGGAAGGCACCCTGGAAGGCAGAAGACGGAACCCTCTTAAGGCACTGCGTCGAAGCGGTTTTCACCCCATCCAACGTCTCCAAATCTTTCGAACGTGGCGAATCCTTTCGAGCAGGACGGACACTCAGACTGTAACACTTCCCTCACTCTCGTGACGTCATCAGTTTTGAAATTTTGGATCAGATTCCCGGCCGTTTTGGAATTGTTTGTGCCACTCATAAACCCTTACCTGTGACATGGCTTCTCGAATCATGGCCAGGGTCACAAAACCGGTTTTTTTCAGCCGAACGCAGAATTTGATGGCTGCCCGCTGCTCCAGCAAACTTTGCATCTTGATTTCCGACGCGATGATAAAACACACTTTGCGAGGATCACTGTGATAGCTCTACCGTTTCTCGGAGAGGACTGATTTGGTAGCGCGTTTGGTAGCTGCAACTCCCCCCTACCATTCCCACCACTCGGCGCATCCCGCTACCCCTTCTAACGCAGTCAGGATTTTTTTCTCGTTGCTTTTGCGACAGACCCTGTATATCTACATATACGCACACACATATACACTTATACACATCCCCACATACATACATATTAAAAATAAATAAAATCCATTAAAACATATATAAAACAATAAAAACTTTTTAGAAAATCAATCAAGAACTGGGTGTAACAATAAAATATTAAAAATGACAATAATAATAATAAAATATGTGCGCACATATATATTGTATATTACTCTGAAATTTCGCGGGTTGTCACAGATCAATTACTCCGGTTCGTCTGCAAACTCTGTCAATTCCGTATCTCCCTGCGTCCCAGATCCATTTGTTTATAGATGCTTTTAATGTATTGATGTTTTTTTACATATTTATGTTTATGCCGTAGTAAAATACGTTTGTCTGTTCAAATCATAGATAACAGAAACAATGGGAGATATTGCATGGAAGCGTGCCGAATATCATTGAGCTACGACCAAACTGCACGGGCACCCAAATCAGCGGAGCCAATGAAAATTATGCATTTGGTGTGCAGGTGGAAAAAAATCGAGGGGTTGCAGTGCGTTGGCGATACTTTTGCGCGCGCGGTTTCATACTGTGAATAGTTCCTGGCCCACCTCTCTTGTTTCTATTATGTATGGTCCAAAGTAGTGTTTGTCTTTGCTTGTTGGATGTGCCTTTAATTGAAAGATCTACTAATAAATTAATTAAACATTATTTTTATAAACAATAATTATTAGCCTTAAACACTCATCCAAATTGAAAAAACCTTCCGAGAAAAGATAAATTTCGCCGATAGGACTCGAACCTGCACCCTTCTGACCGGCAATCAGAAGGGTGCAGGTTCGAGTCCTGTCGGCGACGTTTATCTTTTCTCGGAAGGTTTTTTCAATTTGATGAGTGTTTAAGGCTAATAATTATTGTTTATAAAAATAATAGTTACCCTTTGCGCTATGCACAAAAATCTTGTCTTAAAAACTTTAGTTTATCAATTAATGAATTAAACATTACTTTGTAATCACCACTTTATTAATAAATGCATGTCAACATGTTTCGAAAGCGATGCTTTCCTCATCAGAAATACACAGAATACTGTATATATGTACTCTGTAAATTCCTGACGAGGAAAGCATCGCTTTCGAAACATGTTGATATGTATATATATTAATAAAGTGTCGATTACAAAGTAACTTTTAATTCATTTATTAATAATGACGCCACAAAGTGAATGCCAATCGTTTGAAGAAATTATAATCAAAGATCTACTGATTTTTTTGGGTTGTCTTGGAACCAAGAGTAAAATTTTCATGGTGGATGTTTATTTTATGTTTGGGGAATTTAATGTGGGGTCGTTTACACTAGACCATCCTATTATTGCATATTATAATAATGATTGACATAAGGTCATGCAGATTGTAATGACTTTCTGATTGTTTAATATGGGTCTTGGAGTGATCCACCATGTGAGAAGGAGGAAACATCAAAGCGTTTAGTTCACCGATAACAAAAAATCATCAATACTGTCAAAGGAATAATATGGGAGATAGGAGAGACGCAATATGGCCTGATTGGTTTTGCGACTCTCGTAGTTCTATTTTCCAGTAAAGCACGTTTTTTTTATATAATTAAGGAATATATATATATATATCATCCATTGTTGTTTAACAAAGTTGTCTTTTTTATGTATTTATTTATTATTCAAGTCGATAGTCTTCTTAAATACAGAAATATTTTAAGAATGTGTACAACTCCAGTAACAGAGTTGCAATTGATGGTAACTTTTTGATAAGATCAATGGCCTTAAATGAAACCTTCGACGAACAAGAACAAGTGAGATCACTCGAATTTGACCATGCTGGTTCTGAAGAGTTTCCTATGTTAAAGGGTGTCCCAGTTGCCCCGCTGACGGTGGATACTGATGGACATTCTGTCGAATTTCCCGAACTTCCGGCTGGGTTAGAAACTGTAGATGAGATAGATGCCACAGTTGTTCCTCCGGAACCTCCTGTGACTCCTAGAGTTGTTCCTCCGGAACATCCTGTGACTCCTAGAGTTGTTCCTCCGGAACCTCCTGTGACTCCTAGAGTTGAAGCTCCTAAGGGTACTCCAACTCCGGGTAAAGCTCCAACAACACCGCTTAAATCGGGGACAACTCCAGGCAGTAGTCCTCCAGATAGTACTTCTCCAGGGGCTACTGCACCAGGAACTAGATCTGCAGGAGCCGCTTCTCCAGAAGCTGGTGCTCCGGGAGGTGGTGCTAAGGGAGCTGGATCTCCGGGAGCTGGATCTCCGGGAGCCGGTGCTTCAAGAGCTGGTGCTCCGGGAGCAAGTTCTCCAGGAGCTGGTTCTCCGGGAGGTGGTGCTAAGGGAGCTGGATCTCCGGGAGCTGGATCTTCGGGAGCTGGTTCTCTAGGGGCTGGATCTCCAGGTGGTGCAACTCCAACACCTGAATCACCTGGAGCTGCAGCTCCAACAGCTGGAACTCCCGGAGCAGCAACTCCAGGAACTACAGCTCCAACAGCAGCTGGATCGGCTGCCCCATCCTCTGTAAGCAAACCAGAAAATCATTATCATTACAATAGGAAAGCGATGTGCCTTTTGTATGACAAACTATTTGTATGAGCAGATACTATGAGGAATATGTATTCATGGGGAGTCAGGTGGTGTGTCAAGGCCGGACTGATGGTTCAAAATCCTATTTTTTGCATGATGGCTTCAACCAGAAAAGCAATTTGTAGACATTTACTTAGCTTGAAAGTGGCTAGAGCTAGATCGCGGGAAAATTTTGTAAAAATGTATGTAAAAAACAAAAAAAAAATATTTATACACAGTGCTCTAAAAAGGTTCGAGAATGTCCTGTCGATTTTTCAGTGAGAAGATTGAAGTGTCTTTAACTATGTATTTTATTTAATCATTTCTTGAACTAATAACGTATATGTATACATCGACTGTATATATATATTTGTTTAAATTCACACTGTTGACATGGTATGCACTAATGACATAATGAATAGTATCATTTGATTTATCTCTCTAAACTTCGTTAAGTTAAGCTCTTTAAAATCTTTGTTCTACAAATTTCCTCTCTTTATCATGGATTTATTATTTTTTATTATTTCGTATTAACCTAACTCTTATTTGACAATGATTGCTGTTTATTTTGTATTATTTCTATTCAATTATGAAATTATTCCCCTCGATACTAAGTGTATAGATAACAACACGTTTTAAATGTGAAGAAGCAATAAATAAATACATGTGCATGTAAATAAATTAATTAAAAATTACTTTGTAATCACCACTTTATTAATATATACATATCAACATGTTTCGAAAGCGATGATTTCCTTTTCAGGAATGTACAGAATACAATTAATTTGTATTCTGTATAAACCTGGGCAAACCTCACCCCGTGATCCTGGGCACCCCTGCTAAGTCATCCACGGTAGCGAACTACTTGAGGTGACCTATGGCAGAGGTTTTGGTTATCCAATGAATGGTCCCCGGGGCGGAAGTACCCATTCCCGCTTCCCAAATTGAATTCTGATTGAAGTAAAAGAAAAGAAAAATAGAATAGGTAAATCGTTTCTATGCTGCTACTTGCTCCTATGTAAAAAAAGCATATTAAGTGTTTCGGTAAAGATATGGGTACACGATATATAACTTGAGAATGGAGAAACAAATGAGTAGGAAAAAATTATGATAAAAGGCAGGAGAATTCGAGACCACCTTCTCAGAGTTTACCTATATGCCATGGAAGTCGTCACTGTTGCTTTTTCTTGACATAGGAAACTCTTATTAAATAATGGTGAAAGCAGATTGAGATGGTCCTACACCATTTCTTTGGGATCCTACTGGCACCAGGTTTGCCGTTAAGCCAACACGCAACGCCCAACGATTGACAAGCCTTTTCTCAAAAATTCTTCTTCTTGTTTCACTTCCTCATTACTAATATAGCAATAACAAAGCATTTATATAGCGCAGTTTTGTGTTATTTCACTTCAAATGCGCTTTGCCGTAAATAAACTTAAAAAAAGATTAAATAACTCCATTCAATGGTATTCCTATAGTGCTCCTTTTACATTATATTTATACATTCCTAATATATTACATACATTCTTGCTTATTCTTAATACTACTCCTACAGTACTCCTTAGGTGCATATTCATTTCATAAAATTACAAAATATTATACAGTATATACATGGCTATACAAAATAATACATTCACAATGATACTACAAAAATAGTAACATTTGAAGACAGGAGTCGGGTTATGTCCAGCAATAAATGACTTTAAATAATAAAAAAATTAAAAATATATATACGGAAGTAACCGAAACCAAACAACTACCAGATGCTCGAGGAAAAGGCTTTTTACAATAAATTGAAGAGAAATTAAAATTTATAGACAGTAGGATTTTTTAAATAATTTTGTTTTTAAAGCCCGTTTAAATTCAGTCAATTTATGGATATTAGTAAGAGCTGGGGGAAGTTTATTCCAAAAGAGAGGGCCATTTACACGAAAAGAGCGATGATAGTAGACGGCTAGATTTGACCTTGAAAGTTCAATTAGACGATTAGTAGCATCTAGATCTGATGACCTCAGAGTAAGCTGTCTATCACTTAAGTCTTGTCGGATGCATAGTTCAGATACTCGTATATAGGCTGGCGCCATTCCCTGCAATGATTTCAAGGTCAGTAAGCAGATCTTGAACTCTATCTTTCAGGGCATCGAAGCCAATGAAGGTGATCCCTTAGAAGTGGAGTTATATGACAATATTTAGATTCACCAAATATCATTCTCGCCGTAGCATTGAAGACGGACTGGATTCTATTGAATTGTTTTTGAGGGAGGCCAGCATATGCACTATTACAATAGTCCATACGTGAGACAACGAAGGAATTTATTAGTGATTTTGCTCCATCAAAGGGAAGACATATCTTGATTGATTTTATCTGCCTAAGGTGGAAAAATTCAGAACTTACAGCTATTGAAATTTGCGATTCAAGAGACAGACTATTGTCAATAGTGAAACGTAGAAATTTTATTTCTGTAGAAGGGATTATATCTGTATCCTGAATATGTATTGGACTGGAATCAAGGAGACCTTGCCTTCCAGAGGAAGCTATCCAAATAAATTCTGTCTTTGCTGGATCAAGTTTGAGTTTATTGACAGACATCCAACTTGAAACCGTATTAATGAAGTGAACTACCTCATTTTTAGGACGTCTTTTTCATCCGGGGAACAAAATTTAAAAATCAGATGATCGTCTGCATAGCCTTGTGATTCAAAGCCAGCCGAGTAAATGAGGTGTTCAAGACGATTAGTATAGAGAATGAAGAGAATGGGACCTAGGACAAACCCCTGGGGAACTCCAAATTCAATGGGAGTTTCAGGTGATGTGCATTTATTGAAAGTTACTGAGGCTACTCGTCCAGACAGGTAAGATGTCATCCATTGGAGTACATCACCTCGAACGCCAAATTCGGTATCAAGCACATTTAATAGAATACTATGATCTACCGTGTCAAAAACCGCACTCACATCAAAAACAGATACTATAGCCAATTTACCTGCTTCCATCCCGATGATCAAGTCTGAAATTATTCGCAATAGAACAGTTTCCGTTGAATGAAACTGTCTATAAGCAGATTGATTTTTGGCAAGCAGACCAGCGGAGTTCAAGTACCCTATCAATTGTTTGGCAACGATTTTCTCAAGCAATTTTCATAGAAGTGGTAAGTTGGATATAGGCCTGTAATTATCCGTATTGTCAGTATCAACATATTGTTTCTTTAGAATCGGGGTAATTTTTTCAGTGTGCCCGGTACAAGTGAATTTACTAGTGACTTCTGGATAATTGCGGTAATTACAGGCGCTATGCTGAGGATCGTGACCCCCACTCTAATCTCCCCGTGTACAAGGCTCATCCACTCTTCGCGATCCTGCACTGCGTGGAGAGCTACAGACACCGAGGTTCCGGACGCCTAAATTTGGTCACTCCACCGCATAGGTGACCTTCCTCCGCTAAAATCCTTAATAAAATGAAGTCCTGGTTGAATAATTATAATAATAATTGAATCGAGATACAACTGTAGTTCAATATCATTTTCTAGCCTAATAAAAAAGCCACAAGTATTGTCACAAATAGCGGCTATTGGACAAAAACTAAATATGGCAGATAGCGTGGTGTGAGATAGAAAAATACCTGTTTCTTTGAAGTATATAAAAAAAACGAAACTTACGTGTTATTCCATAATGTACATACTGCAGCGCTATTAGCGAAGCCAATGCCAGTTTCCGGAAATTGGATATCATGGTGAAACTCTCTCAGATTCAGTTGCAAGATCGTCTCTTCAGCTCTGTAGATCCCCTAGAAGTGGACAGGCTTGTAAAAAATTACAAAAATCTATTTATTTTTATACTCTTCACCCGTGAACATTAAAACTTTATTGAATAGGTCTTATCAATATTGCAAAAGCACGACTTTAACACAGGTAGTAGACACCTGAGGTTATTGGTTCTAGTACCTCGGCACGTTTTTTTTTTATGATATCATGAAATTTTTGTAGAACATCGGAAGGCACTCTAATTTTATATTTAAAAATTATTGCGTATTGTCTTATTTTCTAATATGTACTAAATGATTGCAATATTATAAAGAAACATATCAAAGCAATAACAATGTTTCCCATAGTAAACATTTTATATTGTTTTTAATTATTAAATTAATCGCTGAGTTTCGACGCGTGGCATTGCATTTCCATAACTTGAAAAATAATAATCACGATTTTTTTTTTAATTTTCCACCTGCTGCAACGCTTCAAACATTCTGGAATAAATAATTTATTATTACAGATACATATCGCAAACAGTGGGGTTGCAAATAAGACACATTACAGAAGTAGTCCGATTATGCTGTGTTGAAGTAGAACAAAGATTCATATATATCTCACAAGAGTCCCAACTGCTCCCAACCGAGTCTGGAGCCAGTGAGACTATGGCATTCCCAATTGGGGAATGTTGTGAGTCTGAAGATATTGGGTAGGGGAAGGAGAAGGGGAAGAGGAAGGTGGGGAATACCTGGCTATTCAGATGTGGTCACCAAACACGGCTAAAATTCATTTCAAGCAACGTTTCAATTCCTAATGGTGGTCTTTCACCAGGGCGTTACTGAAAGTATCTTCCATTCTTCAATAATATTTCTTTTTTCATTAATGATGTTACCATAAATAAGTGTTTTTAACTTTATGTCTACTTTGAAATCATAATATCGTCACCTTGGGAGGAACGGCTGTGCGGCCTGTTTCATGCAAAATTTAATTTTGGATTTGAAGTCAAAATACTCACCTAAGCCTAAAGACCTTTTTTTTAATCAAAAGTAAAGTAAATATCTAGTACGGATTAGAAGTAATTTATTTATTTTACTTTATTTAAAGGAATTGATTTTTCGCGATTTTATAGGCACCTTTAACAATTATTTGGGGGCTAAAGGTGATTTAAAAAAAGTTTCTCCCCGTCAAATTTGAAAATATAATAAAATGTTAAATTAAAAATTTAAAAAAATACTAAAATAAGCATCACGGTGGAGAATAAATTAAATTAAAAACCACCAATTCACGTTGAAACACAAATTTGCCGTATATAATTTAAAATATCGACCCGTAAAAGCCTTTTTTTAATGTTTTGTTTTTACATTTTTATTTATGTGGCAAATACGATAATTTAAAAAAAAATGCGATAAACAAGCAAATAATTTTCCCCTAAAATTATGATTTTTTTTCATGGCATATACCTTATAATTTAAAATAAAAATGAATAAAATACTTCTCGTACGTACTAAATATTTACTAAACCTTTAATTTTAAAAAAAATCATTCAGTTTGGATGGGTATTTTGGCCTCAAATCCAAAATTAAGTTATGTATGAAACAGGAAGCGCAGCCGTTGCTCTTAATGGTCAGCACCCAAATACACACAATTTGTGGTCAGCTAACGCAAGAAATACTACGAATGATTTATCTGTAAATTCTCTACGGGTAGTTAGGAAAAGTACAGTTTCAGAAGGTAAAAATCCCCCTGCCGTAATCTTTTTAAATTAATATTTGTCTTGCAGAGTTGGTTAAATGAACTTACGTAATTTACTAATTAAAGTGGCGAAATACAGTATTCACATTTTATGAAAAACAAATTGAGAAGTCACTGAGAATTTCTTGAATAGAATTTTTCAGAACGGTGTTGTTGATAAAATTATTTTCGCACTTGAAATGGTTTTTTCTTATATATCAGTGTTAACAAAATGCCGACACGTGGTGAATAGTTTCATTAGAAGATTGGAAAGTACGCCTGTTCTCAGATCCATCATTTTCAACATCCTTCGATGATTTTTATAACTTATTTTCGGTTGGTTTCAATTCATAATATTAATATTTAAACATAATTACGAAAAGTCACTTTAATTATTTAATAAAGTTAGAAAAAACTTATTTATAATTCATACTTATGTATGTATGTACTTAACCATGTAAAATGTGACCTTAGCACGGGGTACCCCAGAAAGGTCACATTTTTTTCCAATTTTTGTAAAACATTATGAAATAAATAAGTTATAATTGTTAACCTTCCAGAATACTTCAGTTCTTTGGGCAACCGGAGTGATCCATCCGATGTGGTCTTCTGTGTTATTTTCAGGACAGAGGTTTCAGCTTTCTTTAGAGTATTCCTTCATCTAGTCACTACATTATGTGAGAAATCGGCCTCTTCTTGTTCCAAGTGTTGAAAAATCTCTTTTTTCCGGAATACTTGATTGTTTGGTCATCTGGCAGTCTGTGCAGCCCGGAGATCTCGATTAGATAGTACCAAATCGCCTCAGGTAAGTGCGCTACCTTGTAGACACCAAATACCTCTAGCAAATTCATCGAAATGTTTAAGCTTTTATGAAGTAATAAACATAAAACTCATTTTTAATTACTGCTAGTAATTAAAACAGCGCTTAATGACTTCTGTAAAAAATTTCTAGTCAACATATTGGCGAGAAATTATTATTAAGGTTTATCGAAAGAATTATTGTTAATGCTTATATTTGACGGCCTCCATGGTCGAGGGGTAAGGCTCTCGATTACGAATCCGAAGGTCGCGGGTTCAAATCCCGGCGTGCGCTAGGAAATTTTATTTAATCATTGAATAAGATAATATTAACACATCCCAAATGAACCACGAAACCGAAAAAACAACAGAAATTAAAAAGATTTCAGTCGCATCTGGGACTCGAACCCAGGACCTCTACCTATCCGGGGTAACCGCTTAACCAACTTAGCTAATGAGACCAGTTCAATTTACGCCATTTACACCGATATCATACTTTAAATAAAATATGTTATTCTGTAACAATAATTCTGTGACTAACTACCAAATGCATGCACCCATTTCTCGTCTACATATACTTGGAAATAAATTCACCTCTGCTATAGATATATTTAATATAAGTTAAAAAAAGATACCTGAAATGATATTTTTATGTTGCAACGATTATAAAAGCATCGCACAAGAGCTATTGTTTAATTTTTTTTTTTAAATTTTTTTTATATACATTATCTTTGTACTTATCTACAATCTAAAAACTTGTTCCTCTTTTTCTTTCTATGTATCATATACTATATTATGTATTATGAAAATTCATACATTTTTACATCATCCGATTTTTTTTCACAATGTCATGCACTCATATTACATATTATAAAACAATTTTTTTTGTTTAAGAAATGTCGTTTTTGTGGATTTTTTCAGGGAATCGAATTCTGGCCATCGCTCTAATTATAAAATCGAAAACCGTTTTTGAATCTATGCTATATGGCCGGAGATAGAATAATCAAATCTTGACCAACCTTGAAAATAGGTCCATAAATAGAGATTTTTTGACGAATGTCGCTTTTGGTCGATTTTTCACCTTGTGGCCATGATTTTTATTACGAAATCGTAAACTGTGTTCCAATATATACCATAGGGCCGAAGATATGACATATCCAATTTCGACTCCAAGTCTGCATTTGCTCCATAGAATTAAACATTTTTTTATGAACAGATTTTTTTTGGCTGTTTTTTCAAGTAATCGCATAAAGTCAATCATTATCATATCAAAAGCGAAAACCGAAATCAACTCGATGCCATTCGACTGGAGATATGATCAATTAAATCTCGACTCCAAGCCATAGAATTAGACATTTTTTTCGCGAATGCCATTTTTTTCGTATTTTGTCTCGGAATCGCATTTAAGCGATCATTGTCGTTTGAAAACCGAAAACCGAATTCAAATCGGTGGCATTATGTCCAATCCAATATCAACCCCAAGCCAGCATTTATATCCCATGTGATCACAGTCAAATAACCTAACCAATACGTCACCTCCACCAAACGAGTACTGAGCATTAACACCAACGATTAATTATAAATTTTCAGCCTGTCAGAATTCTATCCAAGAGGAGTCCTGGAAATGAACCACTTTCCGTATAATTTTTATGAAGAGAATACCCAACGTGTTACCCAAACTAAACGGCAAAAGTTCACCACTACTTAGTAGTTATCATAAATAAATACTTCAACCTAATATTTAAGGCCATTTTCAAACTGTCCTTTTTGAAAATGGTCTTATACGCCGAAACAGCTGTCACAATAATAACAACTAAAAATACTTGCAGAACTTAATAATAACATTATTAAATTTGATTTACATTAAATTTAAAAAAAAATTAATTGGAGTTCTACGAATTAAATACAAAAACAATTAATAAATAAATACAATCTGCAAACTTTTGCATTTTTACAAATGACCCGAAAGGTCACCTCCACAGGCGGTAAACTAACCCATACGTCACCGAATGAAACTAAATGTTGGTACAGGTTCCCTGTTTGAGAATATTTAACTCTTTCAACCTAATATTGATTAGAATCCCTTAACAGACGAGATTATTCCAGAAAAAAGTACGTTTCTCCTAGTAATTCTTCTAAATTACTTGTTGAATAATATTATGAAATTTGTATTTTATTATTATAATAAACTAAATTATTACATGTAGATGGATCTTATCCACCAATATCAATGCAATGAGGACGTGAAATGCATATAAATCTATGAAAAAATAATGCAACGATATGTATAACCGAGCGAGCAAGTCACAAGACCTGGCCCATAACATCTCTATTAGGAGTAGGCAGACGCATCACCCGTTTTGATTATTCTCGTGCGATTTTTTTACGTATGTTTGTATGTTCGGTTTTTTTTAATGATGAATTAACAAAACAAATAATTTTTATTTTAAATATTTTTGACCGATAGGATTTCATATTTCAGTTGTGTCGGGGTCTCGTGACTTTCTCGAATTACTTGCATCTACATCAAATTTCCAGTAGAATTTTTTGGATAATTTTTCATTGGTTTGGGCTTTCGATTAAATCTAGTCTGAATTTGAAAATCGGTCGCTACTATCGGCTGTTTATTGTCTCTTAAATGCATCGAGGCGTAAGAACATTTTTTCAATAGTTTTTTTTTCGAAATTATAGAAAAATGTTTTTAATAAAGTCATATCGAAAAAAAAACCTGTTTTTGAATTCTCCTTGTGAAGTAGATTCACCAGTTTCCCGCTTGTACCAATAGTTTCCCAGCACCGCGTGTAACAAATTTGTGATATAATTGCACTTTTCAGGTTTTCAAATGGTGCTTGTAACAGAGAAAAAAAGAATCATGGTTGAAGACTTGGGGAGTCAACCAAGAACTCTTTTCTACGCTCGAAACAATTTGAAGAACATTTCATAAACAGAACATTTACTGTAATTCGATAGAGGGGTGGCCCAGTCGCCGCAATATTATATAGGTAGGTATATGTTTAATGGGGTATGGAGTTAAAAAATAAAAATATTTATGTAAAATTACGTATTCACTTTTTCCAAATTGTTTATTATTTCCTATGTGATATTTCCTACAGTTTACCTAGGTTTGTCAGAAAAAAACCCGCAGTACAATACAAACAAAAATATATTTTATTTCCTGAAGGAATGGGTTATTAAAAGTAAGAAAAAATTATAATTTCCCCCGAATGTCCATCAAATGTCAAGGCACTGAAAATTTTCTGTTAGTAAATATGGAAACGATACGGCGTCGCCGCCATTGTGGTAGCCATTTTAGTGTCACCGTTTGGACAGCTATTTTTGTTGGTACGCCAGGTCCTTATGTTATTTAGTAGTTACATAAAAAGGATAAAAAATTTGCAAACATTACAAATAGGTGAGTAATTTCATATAAATAATGCACATCTGGTGTTAATTGCAATAAATGTGTGACAGAACACCTCGCTACGGCTGCAACTGGGCGCAGGCATCATGCAATAGGCATGCGTGATGAAGCAAGTCATTATAATAACATGCATATATCCGCTGTTTACCGAGACGAATATTTTTTTCACGAAAAAAAAATGGAAACATGTTCCAATGAATTGTTCAAATGTATACTTGAACATTACAATTAAAATTTATTTTGAAGAAAACGATTGCTTTTTTAATCGCAAATAATCAATAAATAATGCCATAGTTTTCACTTGCAAAAAACCACACGAATTTTTCTATTGATATTGAAAAGCGTTGAAACGCTTAGCTGAGATCCACAAAACTAGAATACTTATGATCTGCTTGGGAGATCTAAGGATCGTTTCTATGATCTATGGATCAGCCGCATTGGTGACATCGAAATCTTGCTTTTTAGATAAAATAAAAGTCAGTTTTACTATCTTTTCTATGGCAGGAGAAGCAGAGGGAGATCACCGATGCGTTGGAGTGACCAAATCTTGCAGGTGTCTGGAACTATCCACGCAACGCAGGATCTCGAGGAGTGGAGGAACCTTGTCAAAAGGATGAAGCAAGTTATTCATTGAAATAGGGCATGAATAAACATAATAACTTTCTGCCATTTATTTAAAGCCAAACTTGTCGAAGATCGTTCCAAATGGGCTCTACAAAGCTAAAAAATAATGTGAAATGTCCATTAAAAATAATAAATTTTCACGTAAACCTGTGAAGTTATATTTTTTCCTAATATATTTCAAAAACTCCGGAGTGCGTTCTGGAACGCGTTCTGGAGCGTGTACTGGAGAGCGTGCTGAAACGTGTTCTGGAGCGCGTGCTGCAGAGCGTGCTGGAGCGCGTGCTGCAGAGCGTGCTGGAGCACGTGGTAAAGTGCCTGATGGAATGCATTCTGGAGCGCATTTTGGATCGCGTTCTTGAGTGCGTGCTGGAGTGCGCGCTGGAACGCATTCTGCAGTACTTTCTAGAGATCGTGCTGGAGCGCTTTTTGGAGCGCATACTTGAGTGTGTTCTGGGGTGCGTGCTAGAGCGCGTTCTGGAGTTCTGCTGTTCCTTGAGACACTTGTTGGGACGGTCTATTCACCTGCAAAGGGTCAAACGTGTAGATCACTATTCGGCAAGAACACCCTATACCTTTGGAAACATTAATAAAATAATTTCGAAGTGATGTTTTTTTAAAAAATATATTTTTGATTTGAATACATTTTATTACAATTTATAATACTTATACTTCTCTTTTAACCGTTATAGTGCCGAAGAGCGCCGTCGCGCTTGTAGGTAGGCATGGGAAAATTGCCGACGGTGCGACAGCGCTACTTTGGACAGTTCACTTTTGGCGCGCATTAGTGGATGTCGTGTTCACATATTCATATTTTTTTTTCATAAAATTGTTTTTTATCTTTCTTGGATCATACTTTTTTTTCTACAAACACCATTATTTTTTTTATTCATATTCCTAATTTCGATTCCGAAATGTCGAGCACAAGTGAAAGTTCACATGGAGATGTTGAAATGGCAGAAAATTTTGAAGACTGCAATAGCGACTATGGGAGTGATATTGTGGTTCCTGTTAATCAAAGGATGCCGTGAAAAGATCCAACATGATATGTTCTTTGTGTAAAAAGGGACTGCATGGAGTTTGTTTGTAAATAAATCCTATATATTTTCTTTCATTTTCTTTTCAATAAATATGTAGTATTTAATTTCTGTAAGATAGTTTGAAACCTAGTGAAGAGAATGTTGAAATAAATATGTAGAATTCAATTTCTGTATGATAGTTTGAAACCTAGTGAAGAGAATGTTGAAATAAATATGTAGTATTCAATTTCTGTATGATAGTTTGAAACCTAGTGAAGAGAATGTTGAAATAAATATGTAGTATTCAATTTCTGTATGATAGTTTCAAACCTAGTGAAGAAAATGTTGAAATAAATATGTAGTATTCAATTTCTGTATTATAGTTTGAAACCTAGTGAAGAGAATGTTGAAATAAATATGTAGTATTCAATTTCTGTATGATAGTTTGAAACCTAGTGAAGAGAATGTTGAAATAAATATGTAGGATTAAATTTCTGTATGATAGTTTGAAACCTAGTGAAGAGAATGTTGAAATAAATATGTAGTATTCAATTTCTGTATGATAGTTTCAAACCTAGTGAAGAAAATGTTGAAATAAATATGTAGTATTCAATTTCTGTATTATAGTTTGAAACCTAGTGAAGAGAATGTTGAAATAAATATGTAGTATTCAATTTCTGTATGATAGTTTGAAACCTAGTGAAGAGAATGTTGAAATAAATATGTAGGATTAAATTTCTGTATGAGATAGTTTGAAACCTAGTGAAGAGAATGTTGAAATAAATATGAAAATTGGTGCATTTTTATAGAAATTAAACATTTTTCCAGTTCATATTAATTATCTATAAAAATAAACTTTTCTTTTGGCATTTTTGAACATTTTGGCGAAATATATTAGGCACTAAAAGGTTTAAGCAATGCTTGTGTAGAGATGCGGAGTGTACATATTTCGATTACATAAAAAAGTAAAAGTCTTACATGATAAATGCTTGAAAATGTTTTATTTTTATTTTTTATTACTTTTATAATAAACATAAAAATGCATAATTATAGACAGTGTGGGAAAATACATATGTAAATAATTATCTATGTACGAGTATAAGAATATAAATATGACGTCAGCGGAACATGCTAACTCCGGTGAAACTCCTTTGTGCAAAACCTGGTCCGCCTCAGCACAGGATCTAGTGAGGAGGACTATGAAAAAAATTCCATAATATATATTTTTAATATTTATACCTTACCTTACAATATCAAAATTATATTGATACTAATTAAAAATAAATAAATTGAGCCACGTTTAGATCTGGCACTTGTTACGCAATACACCTAATTACCGTCTTTATGCCTTGCTGCAAGTCTCGTCTCCGCTAATAGCTACGCTGTAGTTAGTTTGTAGCGAGTAGCGCCTGGCCGCATCCTGTGCGCTGTGTCCACTGCATTCCTACGTGTAAACAGATACCAGCCAACAACTCCTGGGAGGAATATTAAATACTGAGACAAGTAACAGGTCGGTGAGGATTGCACTATGAAACTAGCACTTCAACTCAACGCATTACAATTATATTATTTAATCATTGAAGAAAATAATATTAACATAACCTAAATGAAAGATGAAACCGGACAAAAGGACAGAAACTAAAAATATTTCAGTCGCATCTGGAACCCAGATTTTCTTCAATGATTAAATATTACGATGAGGTTCTTAAATCTCAATAAAAATAATTAATAATTAAAAATTATATTATTTATTAGTTATAAAACATTTCCTCCTTTGTCATTTGTAATTCCAATCAAATCATCTAAAATATACCCCATGTAAACAAAAGTCAGATAGGTATTAATATCCAAGACACTATCTAGATTGCAAATAAATTCGAGTAGACTCTTGCAGTCAATATATAAAGATAACAGCCAACAATATATGAGATTTAATTAAAGACGATACTAACATTTCTTAAATCGACGATGATATCGATAAAAATGACGGAAAGTTTCATTTTTGTTATTAATTAACGGGGAGAGGGACGTCGGAGTTATTATTTATAAATTCAAAATAATGATAATATTATTGTGCAATACGAGAAACATGGTGTTTTTAAGAGAATAATATTTATTACGTTTTTTTGCATGGGCTTAGCATTTATCAAAATAAAATGAGAAATATTACACATTTCTGACCGTTCTACGCATGTTTACAAACACATTTAAAAAATTGAATATCCTTTAAAAATTCTGCGAAAGTTTTCTTTAACTTGTCGTTGAGATAAATTTAAAAAAAGAACAGTGTGTAGTTTAAATTTTTCATAAACACCATGTCACTTTAATGTTTTAAAAAAAAAATTAATGTGGATTATAAATCTTTGGTTAAGTTTATTTACAAAAACGTAACGAGAAAGGATTAAAAATATTTTTCTCCACTTTAAAAATCATATTCATATATTAAATATTTTGTAAAACATACAATAGGACGGTCATAAAAAGTAATATTTCTGAAAAGATTTTGATAAATGCTCAGCCTATGTAAATTTATAAAATATTTAATAAATATTTTTCTATTTAAAAAACATTATGTTTATCGTATTGCGTAAAAACACTATCAATATTTCGAAATAATAAATAATTCCACTCCGACGTCCCTCTCGCCCTTAAACAATTTCAACACAATCCCACAGATAACATGGATAAAGCAGCCAGATCGGAACCTGCCCCAAAAGAACCAATCGTTGCCATTAAAGAAGCCACAAAGGAAATAGAATCTAAGGGAAGCATTCGAGAAAATGGTGTCTGACAAACCATAACACCTAAACCAGTGCCAATTGTTTGAAGAGCTATCAATCTTGTGAGAGTGTTACAACTTCATTGGGCATGGCTTATAGCAAAGGTGGAAGATGACCAAAAGGGTGAAAGACCACCAAAGTGGCTTCTTTGCGATAAACATACGGAAGGAAGATTTTTTTTTATATGTCCAAACTTAGCTGGATGATGTAAAAGCGAACCCCACATCTTGAGTGTAAGATACTCTCAGTATCGCCCTGGTGAAAGACCACCATTCAAAATTGAAACGTAGCTTGAAATGGCTTTTAGCCGTGTTTGGTGACCAGATCTGAATACTTAGGTTCCTCTTCCCCTTCTCCTTCCCCTCCCCAATACCTTCAGCCTCACAACATTCCCCAATTGGGGATGCCATAGTCTCACTGGCTCCAGACGATTGGGAGCAGTTGGGACTCTTGTGCGGTATTCATATAAAAAAATATAAAAAAATAACGCCTTAATATTCATATTTATTATTAAGCTGCGGTGTGTTTTTTCTATCGATTCCATATTTTTGGTTTTTTTCGGTTAGGATGTAAAATATCGACATTAAACTGTTTCGTCCAGTTTTCATGTGGATTGTCTTTATAGAGAACTGATTTAGTGATCCGGCTCACTAAACCGAGCCGCTTCGCCCACCACTATTTCGAAACATGTTGATATGTACATATTAAGAAAGTGGTGATTACAAAGTAATTTTTAATTAATTTATTATTATTAAATTTACAAAACGGTTTTTTATTTTAAAAAAAAACATTCTGCTAGGTAATTATTAATATGCGTGACAGCTGTTTCGCCTTCTGAAGGCATTATGGAACTGCGGAGAAGTCACTTACAGACGATCTATATATGTTATTTTTATGTAGGTACTTATAATGAAACTAAGAATGTTTTCATTTTTATTACCAAAGCTCTTATTAATTTCTGAGTAAATTTACGGTTATTTTTTTTTATTTTACATGAATACCGCACAAGAGTCTCAACTGCTACCAACCGTCTGGAGCCAGTGAGACTATGGCATCCCCAATTGGGGAATGTTGTGAGGCGATTGGGAGGCATTGGGAAACTCTTGTGAAGTCGGTATTACAGACGAAAAAAATAACGCCTTAATATTCATATTTATAATGAAATTAAGCTGTTTTCATTTTGTATTACCAAAGATTTCTCTTCGATTTCCATAATTTGGTTTTTTTCGGTTTTTTTTTTATTTTAATATGAATTAAAGCACAGTTTTCATGTGGATTGTCTTTATAGAGAACTGATTTAGTGATCCGGCTCACTAAACCGAGCCGCTTCGCCCACCACTATTTCGAAACATGTTGATATGTACATATTAAGAAAGTGGTGATTACAAAGTAATTTTTAATTAATTTATTATTATTAAATTTACAAAACGGTTTTTTATTTTAAAAAAAAACATTCTGCTAGGTAATTATTAATATGCGTGACAGCTGTTTCGCCTTCTGAAGGCATTATGAAACTGCGGAGAAGTCACTTACAGACGATCTATATATGTTATTTTTATGTAGGTACTTATAATGAAACTAAGAATGTTTTCATTTTTATTACCAAAGCTCTTATTAATTTCTGAGTAAATTTACGGTTATTTTTTTTTTTTTTACATGAATACCGCACAAGAGTCTCAACTGCTACCAACCGTCTGGAGCCAGTGAGACTATGGCATCCCCAATTGGGGAATGTTGTGAGGCTGAAGGTATTGGGGAAGGAGAAGGGGAAGAGGAAGGTGGGGAAATACCTGGCTATTCAGATCTGGTCACCAAACACGGCTAAAAGCCATTTCAAGAAACGTTTCAATTCTGAATGGTGGTCTTTCACCAGGGCGATACTGAGAGTATCTTCCACTCTGGAACGTGCGCAAATATACTATTATTATTTTTAAATTAATTAATTGTAAAACAGCACAAATTAATTAAATTAAATTTACTTGCGCACGCCGGGATTTGAACCCGCGACCTTCGGATTCGTAGTCGAGAGCCTTAACCCCTCGACCATGGAGGCCGTCAAAATGGTTTTAATGGTTTTATCACACCACAAAGTTCATTTAACTCAACGAAATGCTAAATAATAGTGTTTTGCGGTAAGTAGCGGTTATTTCTTATTTGGCATAGTAACTCAAAGAAACAAAAACATGTATTATACCATAGGTGTCAAAGATCCTTCAAGTTAACCATTTTCGACACTTCCTATACAATATTCAAGTAGCGCCTTAGAAACGTTTGACATTTATCGTTCCCGAAGCATGGCCACTTTGCCGATATTTCATGGACGACTTCTTCCAGAGGCAGGACCGTACCTTATCAAATTGCTGAAGGCAACGCCGCAGGGCGTCATTTTCAGAGGGTGGCTAATCTTAAGCGTAAAACAGAACATAATATTATATCATGTGTCTATGAAGCAGTAAAAACTGTTGAAGCACTGAGCACTGGTGAAATTAAATTAGCAAAGTTTTTAGGGTGTTTTTATTTTATTATTATACTTAACTATTGTCAAAGCTCAATCCTCAATGTCGTTTCCATCCCGAGTTATGGAGTTTTGATATATTCATTTTTCTGTCAAGAAACGCTAATATTTCTAAAAAAATAATGTTAAAATCTCGGGGAAAATAATGTTAAAAGCCGGATAATAAAAGTAGTAGGGTCCTCAGAGCCCTCAGCAAGGGCCAAGTCTGTATCTTTTGCGTTAGCTGACGCAAGTTATATCTGCCATAAACAACACATTTTGACAGTTTGGTAGTTCGTATCACGCTAAAAAGTGAGTTTGCGTTTGCGTTAAGAGACAAATCCGTAACGCAAACGCAAGAGACGACGCTGCATTCATGAAACTTATCAAAATGAGATTTTATGACCGATTAAACATGCGTTATCTAGCGTAAAAGTTTCAGACTTGGCCCCCGAGGCGATTATGATCTGAAACAGATGGCAAATATAATGTATTTATAATTTCTTCAAACGATTGGTATTCACTTTGTGGCATCATTATTAATGAATGAATTAAAAATTACTTTTGTATTCACCACTTTATAAATATACACATATCAACATGATTTTTCAGAAAAACGGCGGTATACAAATCATCCAATTATTATTATAGCCAGATTTTAAAACCGCAAGGTCTGGGCCCATAACCGAGGATCTTTCCACTCTCCCATGAACGTCGTCAAAGTGTTTTTTTTTTTTTTAATTGTCGTACTATTAATACTGCATATAAAATTTTGTGTTGCCTCTGATACGATTTTGGTTCCATTTTTCATCTTTAGGTACTTTTATATAATTCTGATATTAGTACCTATGTACTAAACCCCTTTTTTGTATTTAAAATATACAATAGTTTGTGGCTTGCACAGTTGCACAATCCACGTAACGATCCATTGGAAAAAAATGATTATTACTCCTCTTACTATTATTAATAACATGCAATGATTAGTTTTGTTTTTTAAATACTAACTTCACATTGGAGGCGCTGATGTAAACTCTTTTTATAAGCGTTTGTCGAAATAAGGGGACGGCACTTTCTACCTTGCCCAAGAGCAGTCTTTTCCATCGCGCCCAGGGACGGGGCAGGGTCTAGCAGCGGCCCTGTGCGTGGGTTTATCATATAAATCCCCCCCCCCCCCCCCCGCCCGCCGGCGTCAATCACGATTATGTGTCGGGGGTTTAATATTAAAATCTCGCAATATGTCATGGCATCGCGGCCAAGGTCGACTTGTTAAAATGTAGAAGGAACGGAGCTGTGAATAAGTTACTAATGGAATATTTTAGTACTAGAATCCGTAATTTTAAGGTACCTACCCTATTTAAGAGCATACTAGGTATGATGTTGTTTTTATTAAGTAGGTACCTTCCTACTGCTTATTGTTTTTATTTTATTGAGTAGGTGCCTACTTGGAATTGTTTGTTTTTTTATTGAGTGCCTACCCACTTGACGTGGTATTTTTACTTGAATGTGTTTGGGATGGTGTTTTTTTTTAGACAGAAAATGAAGGCGCTGCCATCGTTTAAAGTGTTTTAAATGACAACACGAAGATAACCTCCTTAGAAGATCCTCATTGGGACCATTACTATCCAAAATTTATATAAACGACATCGGAAAATGGTTTTACTACTCTAGAACATTATTATACGAAGATGACATGAAAATATTTTCTCCTGTCACGTGCACCAATGACTGTATCCTCAAGCAAGAAGATTTAAACCGCCTTAATGTTTATTGTGCACAACACAACCTACAAATAAATGTAAAAAATTCGGCACCGTCAGCTTCACTCGAAATAAAAACCCTATTTCTTTTGACTATGCCATTAATGGCACAATACTGATGAAAATGACGGAAGCCAAGGACTTGGGAGTGGTGTTAGACAAGAAGTTACTTTTCGACCGCCATATCGAATCAATGGACGTACTGTTTTTACAAAAAATAGCCACCTCTGTGATAGATTGCCCTGAATTACTTGAACGAATCCAATTAAGAGTGCCCAATAGACAAACCAGACAGAACCACACACTAAACCTACCTCACTGCAACACTAACTCAAAACAAAACACCTTTATTCAACGCACTTCACAAATTTTTAACACTTCATACAGTGAGTTCGACTTATTCAACTCAGCCCCTTATAATTTCAAACCTAAAATCAATAAATAACATTCACACAATACATATTACTCTACACAGACTAGATCCTTTCCCTTTCCCTTCCCCTCCCACCCATTATCCTAACCTCGTAGGCTAACCTTGTAACTTTTCTTCTCTTTTTTTTTCAAACTGAATAATTTAAATACTTAAGTGAAAACCTATTATTGGTTCATTTTTTAAATATATTTGATAAATGTAATTATTGCTGTAAACTGTTGGTTTTCCAAATAAAATAAAATAACTCATAGGAAGATTACTGTACGATTGAAAAATCATAATGGTTCAAGTGTATGGTTTTTACTTTCACCAAACGATATTAGTGATACTTATCGGAAAGAGATGATTCTACATCACGTTTTACGACATTTTCAGGTTTAAACTTTTTTTAAATTATTTAACGCTTTTGCAAGCAAGACAATTAGACGGAAAGTGCCATTTTTTGTATTTCTGAAATGTATGTATCGAAATACCCCGGTATTAGATGTTAAATAAGTCAATTCAAATTCAAATTCACAGATGTTGATCTTCTTGTAATATAAATTTCAAAAAACTATACTTTAAAATGGACTGTCAAATTCGGATGTCAAAATTTTGAATGTGAGGAAAAAATTTCAAATACATGGTTAGCAGCTTGGTATGACCCTAGTGATGAAAAAGTGTAGTTCATATATAGAAATCATATATGAACTATTAACTAACCATTTAGTTTTTTTTTTCTTTCTTTTTAATTAATACCTCCCTAATTGTATGTATGTATAATTGGAAGTATGACCCTAGTGATGAAAAAGTGTAGTTCATATATAGAAATCATATATGAACTATTAACTAACCATTTAGTTTTTTTTTTCTTTCTTTTTAATTAATACCTCCCTAATTGAGGAATTCTCGTGTTTAGAGAGGGAGTACTGTAATGGTTTGTTATACATTTAATTCATTTTAAGGGTACTACCATGAACATGGTATTCTGGTGCCTGTACACTAAGCCCAAAAAAAATATTAAAAGGAAATTTTTAGAAAAACAACATATGTATATAAACATAAAAACATTTTTTCCAAGTGAACTTACAATATTCAACTATAATTAGATTTAGTTTTTTTTTTCTTTCTTTTTAATTAATACCTCCCTAATTGAGGAATTCTCGTGTTTAGAGAGGGAGTACTGTAATGGTTTGTTATACATTTAATTCATTTTAAGGGTACTACCATGAACATGGTATTCTGGTGCCTGTACACTAAACCCAAAAAAAATATTAAAAGGAAATTTTTAGAAAAACAACATATGTATATAAACATAAAAACATTTTTTCCAAGTGAACTTACAATATTCAACTATAATTAGATTCTTGTAAAGTGTATTTTAAGTTTTTTCTTAAGAATTTCATAATTTTTTTCAGCTTGTATTTCTTTAGGAAGTTGGTTAAAACATTTTATGGCTATGTAATGATGTTGAGCTGTCGTATTAAGTTTGGGGATTATTTATTATTTGTCCCGTGGGTCCGGCCCGGTGCTCAATGACTCTAATTTTAGGTGAAGTATTAAGTATTAAGTAATGAATTTATTTTGATATATTATATATAAACCTAAGACTTTAAATTCGTTGAATAACTCACGGTTTGAATAATCGGATTTTTTTTAAAGAATTATTTTAATGAGTCTTCTTTGGAATATTTCCAACTAACTAACTCACCATCACGCCGTTTCCCCGCAGGGGTAGGCAGAGAAGACGGACCGCCAAACAACTCGATCTTGGCATATACTTCTTGCTTCACTCACTTTCATACAATGTCTCATACATTATCTTCTGTTATATCGACTTCTGACATGGCCCGACTCAAGTATTTGATTCACTCGATCGTGCCATGTCTTCCTCGGACGTCCCCGGCTTCTTCCATTCACATTCGCGTCGTATATTCTCCTTACACTCCTCTCTACGTTCATTCGCTCTACATGCCCAAACCATCTTAGCATCCCTTTCTTAATCTTGCTCATTACGCTTACATCAGCCTTGCATTCTTTACGAATCTCAACACTTTTCACACGATTATACATGGTTTTACCACACATTCGTGTCAGAGATCTCATTCAGAGGGCTAAGTTTGTTTAATACGCTCCTCCCCAGCCTATTATTCCATATTGTAGAATTGATTGTGATAAAGCATAGTAAACCTTCAGCAGTATAGATTTCTGCAAAATGTTTCTTAGTTTGAGGAATATGTAGTATATTTTTCGTATTCGTTTAATATTTTACATAGGCAAAAGTACTGTTTAAACCGTAGAAAACTACTACTTCATGGTTCGGCCCTTGCTTCGGTTCACCCGAAGTTAGCCATTGGCTCAAATTACGTGCACACTGAAGCTGTTCAAAATAATAGTTGTACAACCCGACGATCGTACGTTTTCCATACCTTCATGGTGGTCAAACTCCACAAGGTTTCGTACACGTCTTAGTCCGCGTGTTGTTCCCGGTTATACATACGATGATCCTTGTCCTTATATTTAGGCTTAAAGACTTTTTACTTAACTGCGGTTCCCGTTCTCTGGGATGACAGCTGTCATTCAGCGATTAACATTATTTAAAAATATCGATATTTGCGTAGTTTTGACAATAACAAAAAACTCTATATTATTAAGAGTACTATAAATATTATTAGTGAATTATCTGTCGCATAATAATGCTATTAAATTGACCTTATTAACGAAAATGCGATTTTTTAAATGTACCTAGTAGAAAAAAACCAGAAATATCAGATAAAAGTGATTTAACCCCTTGATGCATAGTGGTATCAAAAATAATCCACTTTTTTATCTTTTGCTGCATGGTGGGATGTAATTTATACCACCTCAAAAAATTTATACCACTTGAAACACAGCGGTTTAAATTATGTCCCGCCCACTCCAACCGCTTACTATATCGGCCAATAGATGGTACATACGTACTTTTTGAAGTTTTCGAAATTCTGTGCAACACAAGAATTTTTTTTTGTTTCAAATCTTGTGCCTCAAAGGGTTAAATAATAAAATTATAATAAATTACACATGTTAAGTATGGGTGATACAACTATAAATTTAAATAACACTGAGATAATTAAAAACAAATTACTTTAAAAATGTATTGTTATTGACATGGAATCGGAACTGGAGTAAAGCAAAATGTATTTAGCCCTAAGGATGAGGACAATGTCCTATCCTTAGAAAGAACCGGAATCGGGCCCCATATCTACCGATTTTTGAGGCTCCATTCGCGATGTGGTGATATAAAATCGTCCACGAGAGTAGCTCAAGTCGATTTCTGTCTATTTGCGATTGTCCTGGTAAAACAATTTTTAATATATTCTCACGGTAAAATTACCAATTTATTAATGAACATACATTGATTCGATTTGGTCTTGAACACTTCAAAGAATCACCGTTCATTAATGTCATTAAAACCGTACGATGGGGGTATCTCAATTGTGTCCACCACTAGCCCCATTAGGGCTACCTCATAACTAGGTAACTACCTACACTACCGACTGAAGTGCAGCATTCATAATTCAAAGTGGAAGCTCGTCCTACCTGTCGGTTTGTCCTCTCGGTCATTCCAAAAGAACGCAACAAAACTTCGGTTCACTTCCGCCGGCAGCCGTCAGCAGCGGAATAGAACGGAACAGCCCGGAACATTATAGTGCATTAAAATGCATACGGCGATTTGCGGAACACGGGAAACAAGAGCAAATGCGGTTTGTGCGCTGTCACAGTGGACTTCCGGTACACTTTTCTTTTTTACAGTTTTTGTTTTTGTATGTGATTCAACACAAGAAACTAACGAAGGCCATCTGCCCAAAGCCACTAGGAAAATGGAATACCCTAATTTAAGGAATTTTCTGAGGCTAAAGTAAATTAGCCACCCGGCAATTCCCATTACGCTTTAAAATATAGCTAAAGAAAGTTCGAGCAAAAATTCTATTCTGATTCACATTCTCTCAGAAGAATTATTATTATTATTTACTGAGACTCAGTGGCGTGCGTTGCTCTATGACCAGAGGTATGCTGTGTGTAGTTTTTCAAATGTTTATATGAATTGTACAGATTGTGACGGCCAACTGAATAAATAAAAGTTCTTGCAAAATTCATGGAATAATACATTTTGATCAGAAATTTGTCACTTTTTTTCTACAATTTTTTTCTTCCGGATCATTTTTGTTGTAGGCCACAGTTTTTCATCATTTATGGACTGCACGCCACTGCTGAGAGTAGGTATATTCTTCTTTGAATGTGAAAAAATTACGTGAATAATACCGGTTTACAAAATAACATTTTGTCTTAAATCTCATTACGTATTACTGATAAAATATGGTATATATTTGCGTAAAAATATATTCAAGCTAAGCCTCCTGGAATCGTTATTTATTTTGTACTTTAAACAACCTCTCGTTATTTGTCAAACCTATAAACAAGTGTTTTATCTTAATATTTTGTCCTTCGTTCGTTTTCCGCATTTTGATCAGTATTTCTTGGAAGAATCATTATTTCTTTAAATGTTTTCTTAAACAACAGATATTTTTAGCTATCATATAAAATAATATTAATATTATGTACCAGTGATGTGCACTGCTCTATTACCAAAGGTAAGCTGTGGGCAGTTTTTCAAGTTCAGGTGAAATTAATTGTGCATTGAATATTTGAAAATGGTTGTTTGCAAACAGTATGGAAGATCTACAGTCCCTCGTATCTAGGATGAACGAAGTATGTATGAAGAATGAGCTAATGATGAATGTAAATAAGTCCAAAGTCATGGTGTTTGAAAGAGAGAGTACGAAAACAGTATGCAATATAGTTGTGAATGATGAATACTTGGAGCAGGTTGATGAGTTTGTGTATTTGGGAAGTATGTTTACGAGAGATGGAAAGACTGATAGGGATATTGAAAGAAGGGTGAATGCAGGAAACTCCATTTTGAACTTGACTGAACGCGGTTGGCGCAAACAAAAAGTTGTCCAAGGAAGCGAAGCTAGCAGTCCACAATGGAGTGCTGATACCAACCTTGATGTATGGCAGTGAGACATGGAACTGGCAGAGGAAGGATGAAAGTAGACTGAATGCTGTAGAAATGAGATATCTGAGATAGATGTGTGGTAAAAACATGTATGATCGTGTGAAAATGTTAAGATTCGTAAATAAAGCAAGGCTGATGTAAGCGTAGTGACCAAGATTAAGAAAGGGACGCTTAGATGGTTTGGGCATGTAGAGCGAATGAACGAAGAAAGGAGTGTAAGGAGAATATATGACGCGAATGTGAATAGAAGAAGAGGCCGGGGACGCCCGAGGAAGACATGGCACGATCAAGTGAATCAAATACTCAAGTCGGGCCATGTCAGAAGTCGGAATAACAGAAGAGAATGTATGAGGCGTTGTATGAATGTGAATGAAGCAAGAAGTGTATGCCAATATCGAGTTGTTCGGCGGTCCGTCCTCTCTGCCTACCCCTGCGAGGAAACGGCGTGATGGTTAGTTGGTTAGTTAGTTATAAATAGCCTGTAATTGCACGCTATTTTAATACTATGCACCGTTATCATTAAACGTATACACGGTGTCTGGAAACTAGTGGTACAAGCGGGAAACTGGTGAATCTACATCTTGCAGAGAACCCAACAATACCATTATTTTGTTCCAATCTAAGCATTTCGTTTTTTTTTGTTTTCTTATTTTTCAGCAACTGAAGTGTTAAGAAACTATTGGTGCCGAGTCTACGCTACGACATATTTTAAAATACAATAAATAGTTGAGTAAACCCGTAATGCCGAATTTTGTTGGGGCCAAATGAACAAATGATCATACAATTTCCTTATCTGTTTGTATCAATTACGTATTTTAATTTAGTTCGCCTATCTATTTAAGAAAATTCATATATCAAGCATTCAGATTTTCCCGCCGTTTAATGCTTGCATGAAATTATTTCTCCTTTAATTGGTCTTATTATTTAAAGGTATGTTCCTCTTAAGTAATTTTGAATGTTTTTTCCTTAATTTTTTCTTTTTAATTTTTTTTTCAACTTAGGTACATTGATCACAAGATGCATGCGCCTAAATATAATAATTTTGCCCTACATTTGTATGATGATTGTAATTTATTGTTGTATTATATTATATTGTTGAAATAAACTCCTGCTGACAAGCTACTTGCAGTGGCTTAGCGGGTATAAGTTCCCACTGTATATAATTAATATTATACAAAAAAAATATATATATATATATATTTTGCAAATATTTGTGACTCTGTGAAAGTGATCCACCATGTTCTTCATATTTTAATTATTTTTTATGGTTTGTTTTTCTTGAGGTGGGGATAGCTTTTTAGCCTTCGTGGACTGCACGCCACTGTTATGTACATATTGTAAGATGAATTCAAATATTTAATTTCTTAGAAAGATGCGTAATCACTTTGTAGAGTCATAATGAATAAATTAATAAGAATTGCTTTGTTTTAATCACTGTTTTTAATATATAAATATCTACATGTTTCAAATTCAAAGCTCCCCTCATCAGTTTAAAGAATACACTAAAAATAATTACAATTAATAAAAAAATAAAACAAATTACAAACATAAACAAACATTTACAATAATAATAATAATCATAATAATCGGATGATTTTTATAGCGCCGTTTTTGTGAAAAATCACCTCAAGGGCGCCTTACAAATCTTACTTCCTATTCTTACATTATTCCTATTTTAAATCTATGACTTTTTTTTTTTTTTTGGACAGGCTATCATTACACATTATTTATAGACCATATAAAGAGATGCAGTTAGATTATCAAAATCAAATACGGCTTGGTCTAAGTTTTCATACAGGTTTAATTCAAAAAAAAAAAAAAAGCTAACTAAATTATAAGTGATGAAATTTGGTAAATAATTAATTAAATTGTAAAAATTATTGAAAAAATATAAAATATTAAAAAATAAATTTATTAAGATTTTTTTAAAATTCATATGAATAAAATCAAGAAAATGGGAAGGCATAAAAAATAATAATAGTTATTATTTTTTTAATTGAAAGCCAGTTGTATTCGTACCTAAAAACTTAAAACCTGTGTTCATGTCAAATGAATGATTTGCTTTGAAAATAAAATAAAAATATTTAATTGCATGTGTGTGTGTGTATATATAGTTACCAATATTGGAGAAATCCTAATCAAGAATCTCTTAAGAGCATATCGAAGTACTCGTTAATGTGTTATAAATGATAGATTAAGCAAAGGGTGACAATTATTTTTTTAAACAATAATTATTAGCCTGAAACACTCATCCAAATTGAAAAAACCTTCCGAGAAAAGATGAGTTATTTATTTGTTTACAGGTGTAATATAATAAAAACAGTAATTATTGAATGAAACACTAGTATATATTGATTAACTTGGCGGGTTTGCGATAAGCCGACATAGCTCAACGGTAGAGCATCTGACCGGCAGTCAGAAGGGTGCAGGTTCGAGTCCTGTCGGCGACATTTATCTTTTCTCGGAAGGTTTTTTCAATTTGGATGAGTGTTTCAGGCTAATAATTATTGTTTATAAAAATAATTGTTACCCTTTGCGCTATGCACAAAAATCTTGTCTTAAAAATTTTAGTTTATCAATTAATAAAAGATAGATTAAGCCTTTATAGTAACGTGCACTTGGAGGGAAATGTTACTGAAGGGGGCTGTATATAAAAGTTCATTATTATTCGGCTTCGCTAAAACACTATTCGGGGGATAAGCCGAAACAAAGATTATTGTCAACCCTAAAGCGAAAATGACTATGAGCACATATTGTGGTAGCACATTAAATCTATTAAGCGTTCATATTTCAAATAAATAGGTACACGTCGTCGCCAACAACCCAACCGGGCGTTTCTCATATTTAGCAAAATTTCCAGGAGAACCAAAAAAACTGTCTTTTCTATTAGATCCATGTATATTTTATACCTTTTTTATACCCCATTCGGCGTGGTCACTTTTTAAATCATATGCTACTTAATATTGTCATTATAAAATTTGATTTCACATATTATGCCAGTAAGATTTTACCATACGCATATTTCCCCCCGTAACTGTGTTTCAATCTAGACCGTATTCCCGCTTTTGAGAACATCAAACTCGGATACCTTTTTTCATTCTCCAACCCGTTTTTTATTGACAATGTTGATAATATTTGTTTCGGCTTACCATTCGTCTGAAGTCGTTATTATCCTAGAGTCCTCTGCCTCACTCGCCATATATGACACACGAGAAGAATTCAACATTGATATTATCGCTCATGTGCAAAAAATCACGTAATAAAGAACCCAGTCCATTTAAAAAATAAAATAATGATCAATAATGACGTTCTAACTTAAATACCAGCATACTTTTTTATGTAAAGTTAAAATAATGTTCAAAGATTTAATTTTTCAAAGACCGCAATAACG
This sequence comes from Halesus radiatus, assembly GCA_022606495.2. Taxonomy (NCBI): domain Eukaryota; kingdom Metazoa; phylum Arthropoda; class Insecta; order Trichoptera; family Limnephilidae; genus Halesus; species Halesus radiatus. Next base: position 15,668 of record JAHDVE020003360.1, on the reverse strand, counting down.
CTCCAAACCTATGGCCGGACTGTTTTGAGGTAATAATATTATCAAATTTCAAAACAAGGATGAGCTTTACCGTACATAATTGTATATTATATTCATAGTATACCATGTATGTAAAGAAATTATATTATTTTTAAAAAACTTTAACTCAAAGAATAATAATAGTTAATTTTTAATTATTAATTATTTTTATTGAGATTTAAGAACCTCATCGTAATATTTAATCATTGAAGAAGATAATATTAACATAACCTAAATGAAAGATGAAACCGGACAAAAGGACAGAAACTAAAAATATTTCAGTCGCATCTGGGACTCGAACCCAGGTCCTCTGCCTATCCGGGGCAACGCTCAACCGACTTAGCTAATGAGACAAATTCAATTTGTGTCATCTTCATCGATATCATATCACAAATTCAAGATTTGTTTCATTTGGGTTTTGTTAATATTATCTTCTTCAATGATTAAATAATAATAGTCATAATTTCCGTATTGACAATTGGTTTGCCCATGAATATTCTTAATTAACAGTTTTTTTTTACAAATACGGAGCTTAAAATCACCAAGATTAAATTTCACCAACACCAAAAAAGATGTATATTTAAAATTCAAAACAACATCGACAAATAAAAATTTCCATACAAATCCAAAGCCAGAATGCGCGCGACCGAGACCCGTGACGTCAATTGTTCCAAATGCAATGGTACCAACATAATAGGGTGTTATAATGTTATAATTAACTTTCGAATAATGATTTATAAATTATATGTATGATTAAATATAATAAAACTTACATGCTCTGAATCGGCGTTTGTTGATCTATATGAATTTTTTTTAAGCTGTAATATTTTTCATTGGAGTTTCTTATTCAATTCGAATCACACTACTACACAATGAAGGTTCTTTTGAAGTGTGACGCGGAGGAGTGCAGTACGCGAGCGTCGTAGCAATTTCCTATGTTACAATATCCTGGGCTAATCGTCATTTTTATTTTGCAAGTTACGAAAGTCCACTAGGCTCCACGTCGACGCCGACGCCGACGCCGCCGTAGCAAAATACAGAAATGACAAGAACAAATGTGATGGCGTCGCTCCGCATAGGATATTCCGCCCGAATACTCACTACTGTAATACAAGTGGATGAAGTAATCTTGAAATTCCACCTTTTACCTTGCTATTCGTCGACCGGCCATCTTCATCGCGGGTTTTTAGGTTTCTCTCATAGTGAAAATATTGAACTAGCTTTCGAATGGAAATCTTCATTTTAATTAGTCGGCAGAGGCGGAATGGAACTAGCAATGGAAACACTGAAAAGATAAGCCGTTAGAAGTATGTTGTGGGCGTATCCGTGTGCTCAAAGTAAGAACAATTTTTCCTTACTTCTGAAGAAATCGATCAAGCACTTTCAAACATCGACATTCTTTCTTAAACAGATATTCAGTTTCATTTGCCTGTCGAGCGCCTGGGAGCCGAAAGGTATTATTAAAAATGTCGCAATCAATTTTATTTCATATTGGTATGGATCGAACTTCTAATGACTATCGCTTCTGTGGATGAGATAATTATATCCATTTAGAAATATTCAATTCAAAGCTCAAATTTTATTTGAAATAATTAGCACATAATTAAAGCCATACAGCAAAAATCTGACTGTTTGAAGAAACAAAAACTCTCGAACGGTGAGCTCTGGCGTTACCAAATTTGCACGTTCAGTTCTGGGTGTTAAAAGGAACGGCTGCGCTGCCTGTTTCATACATAACTTAATTTTGGATTAGAGGACAAATACCCACCTAAACTTAATGAGATATTTTTTAATCAAAAGGTATAGTAAATATTAGAAGTATTTTATTGATTTTTGTTTTAATTTATAAAATATAAGCCACAAAAGATGACAATTTATTCATATTTTTAGGAGGCAACTTTGGCAAAATATTTGTGACTAAATGGATACTATTTTTGAAAAAAATCTCTCTAACCTACCTCAGGAATATGTCTCTAACCTACCTCAGGAATATGTCTCTAACCTACCTCAGGAATATGTCTCTAACCTACCTCAGGAATGTGTCTCTAACCTACCTCAGGAATATGTCTCTAACCTACCTCAGGAATATGTCTCTAACCTACCTCAGGAATATGTCTCTAACCTACCTCAGGAATATGTCTCTAACCTACCTCAGGAATATGTCTCTAACCTACCTCAGGAATATGTCTCTAACCTACCTCAGGAATATGTCTCTAACCTACCTCAGGAATATGTCTCTAACCTACCTCAGGAATATGTCTCTAACCTACCTCAGGAATATGTCTCTAACCTACCTCAGGAATATGTCTCTAACCTACCTCAGGAATATGATGAAGTATATAATGAAATTTTAATGACTGCTGAAAATAGTTTAATTCGCGTCAAAATTTTACATTTAGTTAGCGAATAATTCAAGGTTATTTTTACCAACTTTTTTGTTTGCGTCGCGCTCACACTTTGTCAGCCTTTTTATGATAGAAAGAGACACACGACTGCCAACTGAATTCTGAAATCGCAGAAACCCAAGCGAATGCGTTCGCCTTAATACATATCTAGTACGTATGAGAGCATTTTATTTGCCATTTAAATGCCATGAAAAAAAATATTTTAGAGGCAACTTAGAAAATTATTTCCGAGTTTATTGTTTTTTTTTAAATATCAATTTGATATTTGATTACGTAAATAAAAATATTAAAAAAATATATATTTAAAAAAACACCTTTTTTCGGGTCGATATTTTAAATTATGTACTGCAAATTTGTGTTCCAACGTAAATTCATTACTATTTTTTTTTTTCATTTTATATTTCATTATATTTTCAAAGTAGACGGGGTAAGCCTTTTTTTTACATCACCGTAGGCCCCCAAATAATTGTTAAAGGTGCCTCTAAAATCGCGAAAAATCAATTCCTATAATGTAAAATAAAAACAAATAAATTACTTCTAATCCGTTCTAGATATTTACTATACTTTTTGATGAACAAAAAAATTAGGTTTAGGTGAGTATTTTGGCCTCAAATCCAAAATTAAGTTTTGTATGAAACAGGCCGCGCAGCCGCACATCTTAAGAGACGTACCTGACTTACAACCAGTGATTCCTAACTTTATTTGAAGTATAAAATCTAATTGAAATTTTGGTCTCCAGCAACATTTATTATTTAATCATTGAAGAAGATAATATTAACAAATCCTATATCAAATACGAAACTGAAAAAAAAAACACAGAAAATATAAAGGTATCACTCCCATCTGGGAATCGATCCCAGGACCCCTGAGCTAATGAGACCAGTTCACTTTACGCCATCTTCATCGAAAATCTTCCAAATCCAAAATTAATGGTTGCTATCTTTATGATGATCATAAAGTTCGACCCGAATAAAATTTCAATCTAGATAATGTGTCGAATGTACCCCCTCCTCTGGTCATTTAGGATTTGTTAATATTATCTTATTAATATTACAATGAGGTTTACAAGCTTCAAAAAGTTATTGAAAAATATTATTGAACATTTGTTATTATAATTTTTTTTTTATTCATATAAAAACATAAAAAATCAGTATGTACGAGTATTTGACAGTTTGGGTCGAGGTGGGGGTTGACCTGTGACGACATGTGAAAAAGAAAACAAAAGAAAATGTCGTCGGAGACCAAAATTTTATTTACAATTTTCACTTTAAATAAGGTCAGAAATCACTGGTTAAAGTAAACCAGGTACCTGCGTCTCTTAACACCGTGTACCCATATTGGCGTTAAATGTCAGATAGTGCAAATGTTTTCCGGAAGAGGTAGGTGTAAATGCAAACCGCCGATAGCTCCTTTGGAACAGATCCCTATCTCAGAAAGAGGAGCCACAGTGGAGCTCTCAGCAGCAGAACCTAAAAATATAATTAACATAATGAAAAATTTGTATACATCAGTCCATCAGTGGCGTGGAGTTCATAAAGGCTGAATAACTGAGCCTACCCTGGGATAAACGAACCATAAGAAAAGAAATAAGAAAAAAATCCATGAAATTGGCAAGGAACCTTTACGCTCATTTATTCGATTGGCCATGACAATCAGCGGAATATGATTAAAATTGACATTTTAAAATGCAATTCAATACATATTCATACCCGAACTTCACACAGCCACTGGAATACATATATCGAACGTGTATGGGTAGATAATTGTGGAAAATGTTTTTAAATTATATATTTAGGTAGCAACCGTAGCAACTAAATAAGTCAACTATAAAATAAAAAAATATATTCAATTTAAAAAATATAGCCAATAATATGAGATTTATAAAAATGGAGAATAATATTAACAAATCTTGAACATTAATTATGATATCGGTGTAAATGGCGTAAATTGAACTGGTCTCATTAGCTAAGTTGGTTAAGCGGTTACCCCGGATAGGTAGAGGTCCTGGGTTCGAGTCCCAGATGCGACTGAAATATTTTTAATTTCTGTTGTTTTATCGGTTTCGTGGTTCATTTGGGATGTGTTAATATTATCTTATTCAATGATAAAAAAAATATATAATTATATAATGGTGATAGAGAGAATACTTTAAAAAACACATATTAATATAAATTTTGTTTTCTCAAGATGGGTATTATATTTTATAAAATACTTGCATGTTTATCAAAATTACTTTCATTATCGTTATGTTTTCATTTGCATATCATAATTAGATATCAGATTACGTACATTTACGTACTTGCTGAATAAACCACGACCGCCGTGGCCGTGGTTTCATGAATTTATTTTTTCAATGGCTATTTATTTATATCCAACGGTGTAAAGTGCTCAAGAAAAGAAAGATTAAGAAAATGTTCAAAATTCGAAAATTTTCTAATCAATCCAAAAAAATAGTGAGAATCGTACGGCCAGAACCCGAGATTTCAGTATTAACAATTCGACCATAACGGTGCAAAGTCCTAATGAAATAGATATTTTGAAGAAATGTTCGAATTTAAAAAATTAATATATTTCGAATCAGTTCACATATCAAATTTAAGTTAAAATCTTTTAGAACCGAGAGAATCGTTTGACTAGAACCGGAAATTTAAGCTTAAACAGTTTTACCTCAACGGTGTAAAGTTCTCATGAAAAGAAAGATTAAGAAAATGTTCAAAATCCGAAAATTTTCTTTCCAATCCAAAAAAATAGTGAGAATCGTACGGCCAGAACCCAAGATTTCAGTATTAACAATTCGACCCCAACGGTGCAAAGTGCTCATGAAATAGTGCTCAGAATTATGTTCTGAAATTTGCGTGGGAATCAACAAAAAGTAGAGTTGTGAGGCTAGAACCGGAGATTTCAGCTTGAACATTTCGACCGCAACAGTGCAAAGTGCTCCCTAAATAGGTAATTTTTGAAAACGGGTTTTCCTTCAGAATCGAAAATTTGCGTAAAAAATCAAAATAATCGATTGAGTCGTATGGCTAGAATCGGAATATCAGATTGAACATTTCAACCCCAAAGATTCAAAATGCTTACGAGCTTACGAAACAGGATCTTTATGAAAAATGTTTGATTTTTTAAATATTTCTATCAGACACGAGTTTAGAGATTTGATTCGAGTATGAAACAGAAAAATTCTAGGGAATCGTTTCTCTAGAACCGAAGATTTCAAATAAAACACTTCGACCCCAACTGTGGAAAGTGCTCATGAAATAGGTTGTTTTTTAAAATTATTCGATTTTTGAAAATTTTCAATAATAATCAAATTTTCTGTAACCGTGTTGTATCCATAGAACTTAAGATCTCACGGAAAACATTTCCAACCCAACAGTGCCATGTGCTCACATACTGTTTGATGGCCCTCTACATGATGGGCCATCAGCTGGCCCACTACGGATGGCCCATCGTGTAGTGGGCGAAGTGGCGTCGGATGGCTTATGGCGCAGACCGGTAGCGTGCGATGGCGCGGGATGGCCTTATCGGTTTTTCGTCCACACATCGAAGGATGCTGGGCCGGCGATGGTGGCGCCCCCTACATGTGGCGAAATGCTCAGTGTCCACTTGAACATGCCCTGGAGATGACGTCCTAGTTAGTAATATTTACGTAGCTTAAAAACATTTTTTCAACGTAATGGCGGTAGTTTGGACATGTGATGAAACACTAAAGTTCATCGAATTATTCCTTTGATGAATGTACGAGTATATGAAGTCCCAAATACAAAAATAAACACTAAATTGGTATTTTTTGTAAATTATGGCTCTCCAAATATTGTATTTAAATTAAGTAAATAAGTATTTTTAAATAAATATCTCTGCGTTTATTTCCTATTTTTATTGCGGTAGAATTATTGGAAGAGAGGAAAAACAAAACAATAACAAGAAATTATAAAAACATATTACATTTTCTGAATATCCGAAATTAATTTTATCATATTAGGTAGCATATAATATCATAAATTTGCATTTACATATCATTTGTTTGTAATGTTATTGCCTAATCTATATACCTAAAAATCAATTTAAGTTTGTTTGTTTGTCCTCGATTTTCTCGAAAATTACTCTACCGGTTTCGCTGAAAATAGCAGTTTGTTTTTATTAGTGCCCAGAAGGATTAGAAAGTAGTTTGCATGAAATCCAATATGTAAAACTGTTTGCTAAAACGTTTTAAAATTAGTATGAAAAACATTGAACCCGCCTTGTTTTATTTAGGTTAGCCCATAGATATAACACTCCGGTTAGCCACAGATTTGCATATTCAAAATAAGAAGGTTTTTTGGGTAGAATATTTTCAAAATGAAAAAGTAGGTACCTAGTTAAGAACTTTATGATTTAGATATATTTTGAAAAAATAAACGTATGGAATGAAATAAAATATTCAAATGAATATTTCTTTATTTGGAGATAGTTGCTTTCGCTGTCAAATCAATTATTTTACCCGAGCAAGGCCGGGTACACATCAGCTAGTATACTAATAAAAACTAATCTCGTTTTTTAACCATACGAGTATATATTGCCGCAGCGGCACGTCCATCCGGAAGCACGTTGAAAGTAGAACTTTTTTTTTTTTTTAATTTAATGAAAATCAAATTTAATAATGTTATTATTAAGTTCTGCAAGTATTTTTAGTTGTTATTATTGTGACAGCTGTTTCGGCGTTTAAGGCCATTTTCAAACACGAATATGGCACATGGGCACAATGGTCCAAGTGAATATTTTGTATTATTTAATTTAAAATGATGCCACAATGTGAGTTTACAGTTATTAAAGAAGCATATTTTTACTTTATACAGTATTCATAAATGTGAACAGAAAGATGGAATGAGGAAAATATTAAATAAATTCACAATTTGTAGTTTATGTCATAGTTTTAATTTGCATTACAATTATATTAGGTTAGGTTAGTTAGTATAAAGCGCACTTGAGGTGAACCTTCACAAAACTGCGCTATAGAAATGAACTCTTATTATTATTATTATTATTATTGCTGCTTCTTCTTGTTTCCCGCTTCTTCCTATTTCAGTTTCTAGTTTCCCGCATTTATGTTTTGGTTTTTCTTCTCACCGCTTCTCGCTTCTTCTTCTTGCTTCTCGTTTCCAGTTTCCCGGTGTTTGATGCTGTTTCCCGCTTGGAACTAAACAAAAAAAATCGTCATCTAAATTATATTTAAAAAAAAACAACAAAATTTGACTTGAGTGGTTTCTCATCTGAACGTTTTTTTTACAATAAACTGTAAATTCAAACGTGAAGCCTAACCTAAAATCTGAATGTACATTGATATAATTGTTTAAAAATCAGCATAAATCCAAAAAAATATTTTTTACATATGTACGAAATTGATAAAATTTATCAACACACCATAATAACTTACCAGTCATTTCAATAGTGCGTTTGTAAACGTCTTAAAAGTTAGACAGGAGTTTCCTAGCTTGAAATTCAGCTAAACAGCGTCGAAATACACAGGAAATAGCTTCCCTCATTCCACTGTTTATTGGTCTATTCATTTGAAACGTTTTGTAACTATTTACAAATAACTAAAGAAAACAACAATGGTCAGGTATGTTAGTTTTTGTCGTTTTTGAAAAACAACAATGAAATGTCAAAGACCTTGGGGTTGTCATAGAAATGACATGCTTAATTCAGAATTTATTATTTGTCTAGAATATTTTGCCAGGCTGTAAGTAGTAAGGGGTAATAAATCAAAAAATATATTGTAAATGTTTTCTAAAATGTAAGTAAGAAATATTTGCTCGCAGCTAATTAATATTTCACAATTTACATAATATATGTGCGATGTACGTTGATGACATTGACATCAACGCAACCCGACTAAAATACCGGGTTCAGCGGGGATATTGATTCTCCTATTTCGCGCGGCTTGAATGAAACCGCTTTCCACGAGTAGGTCCATAGAGAAAGGAGAAAATGTGGGAAAATCACGTCACGTGAAAAGGAGATAGGGTAGCGGATAGCGGGTAGCGGATAACGTACGAGTAGCGGATAGCGGGTATCGAATAACGGGTAGCGGATAGCCTAGCCCTAGCGCAGTGTTGGTTAGGAAAGGCGCCGTTGTTACGAGGCGACACGAGGTCAGCTGGTCAAAATGTACACTTCCTTCTCGAGGCGAAAATCCCCGATTTATTTTACAATTTCCGCCTCGAATCGCGAAAAGCTTCCCACAATAACCACCAAAATGTAAGGAAACCTCAAGACCTCGTTTAATTGTTAAATTAATCACCAAGTGCCATGATAATTTTAGTGAAAAAGTGCAAAAATAAATTTCGTAGTGTATTGCCATTGAATTCAATTTAAATAGGCGTTCTAGTGTGAATTTGACAGTTGATCCTGTAAGTATACCATGTGAAGTCGAGATTTTATTAAATTCTAAGGATGTTTCTTGAAATAATATCGATTCTGTGTATCTCTAACCTTTAAACCCTCATAAGGTTTAGTTTACTTACAAGTTACAAATAAAATTGCGGAAGTTTTATCGATTTCGCGTTATAACCCCACTTTTATTACATGAGCGGAGAAATGTCACTTCTGATTACGCGTATTTTCGTTGTTAATTCTTATCCATTTATTAGTTGAAAAGTGACACAAAACGTGTTCCTGATGTCAAAGTTCTTTATCGGGTAACTGTTTTATGAAATGTAAATATTATTATATTTATATAAAACTAAAATAGGTAATCGTTATCTTATCAAAATAATTCGTATTTCTATTTGAAAACTGCTTGTAAAAATCAATGAACATATTTTTTAAATTGATCTTCTTAAAGTACTTTGTAAATGTTTACTTTTCTTATTTACACATCCGTAAAACTGCTTTCGTGATCATTGTTCATTGAATATTGTTTACTTATGTGTGAATATTTTTTTTCCAAATCAAACATTTATATGATGTAGAAAATATTAGACATCTTACTTATGATTCCAATATCAGTTCTTAAAGTTTCCCTTTTCAACCACTTACATCAACTAAGCAGCCTTTGATTTGAAGAGATGATAATTTTGTAATGCCAACTTGGTGTGGTGTGATCAAACTTGCTGACATTCTTCTCGGGGTTCCATCTTGTGCAGATTGACATTAACCATTTTTAATACATCAGTCTTATGTAGTTCAAGCTAGAGAAGGGACATTCATTCCGTTTCAGTCCCTCGTGTTCCTTAAACTAGGTTGCCACCCCATCTATTTTGTAAAATCCATGAAACAGATCAGTGAGAACAGACTTACTTATGCAATAGACTACCCGATAGCCTAATACGGAATCGACTTTAATTTTAGTTCTATTCTATTTAAAATATACCATAGAGTAGAACCGTATGAACAGCAGTTATTACATGAACGCCGCCCTCTGCTCACAGTACAGTAATGTCTATGGTTATGCCCAATAAAAAAAAACACTTCTTTCGAAGATTAGCTACTTCACTTTGAGCTCCTCAAATACAAATGAATTGAAATAGAATAGAAATACGGCAAGGCAAGTGTGAACACACTACAACTCCTGTATATCATTGAAAGGTTCATTCCATGAGATAGACCATAGAATAGATAAGATGGGAACCCAGTATTAGCCATGATAATCACCGTTTTTCGATTCCTCATTTTCCTTAAATCTTTCATTTCATAAATTGTTAACAAGCTCAGTTTTTCTCTAGTTTGTAGCAGAGAGTTTACTCTCTCACAGTATGCTAGCGACATGCAGGCTGTAAAGCCCTGAGTAATCCGAGAAAACAAAAATGACAAAAAATTTATCATTCATTGTTCAAAGTTAAATAAACCAAAGCTATAACTATGAGATTATAAATGTTTCATGAAAAAATGTGTAAGTTTGTGTAAAAGACATCCAAGATTTCGACACCGCCACCTTTTCATCCCAAGCCATACTGAAAACTGTCCTTACAATGAAATTACCTACATGTTTCCAGAAAAAATGTATTGGAAAAAATTCAAGCATAGTCAACAACGCCACTGATGGAAAACAATTCCAACATGGCGTCCAATACCCCGACCTTTTCGTACACGTGCGAGATATGCGGGCTGGAGGGCTTCTCCGACGAGGAGATGCGCGCACACACGCTCATGTACCACGTGGAGGGGCAGGCCACCTGTCCCTTCTGCGATCTCACCGACTTGACCTCGGACGAGATGCTGATCCACGTGAACCAGGCCCACCTGGACTTCCTGACCCCGGAGGCGGAGCTGATGGTGTTCATCGATGATCAGAGTCCTGCGTAAGTGAAATTTCTCTCAATAATAAATTGGTCTATGTGTGATTTATAGTAGGTACTCGCTATAAGCACCATGTTGCGAGTCGAGGCCGGGGGATGACGAAATGCCAAGAGCTGTCAGCTGTGGGTCGCGAGGCTAGTAGAGAATAATGTGGCGAGTGTTTGAAACAATTGTCTACATCAGGTAGACTCGCTGCAATATTATAACTGAACATCGATGTAAAATGATTCTACACAATTAATTGAATCTATTAGGTTGGACAATACAGGGTGATTATGAATATGTGCAGAATATTAAAAAAATCACAGATATATTATACAGGCAAAAACTATTTTCTGAAACTGCAAAAGCTCTTGAACGTTGAGTTCTGGCATCATGAAATTTTGCAAATATTTTGTGTCTACAATTTCTAGCTCAGCTCAAATGTTTTCAGCTTGTAATGGCGTTTCCGTCATGAGCTATGGAACTATTTAAATATCAGTTTAAGAGGAACGGCTGCGCAGCATCTTTCATACAAAACTTGTGTTTGTTTTTTTTTTCATCAAAGGGTATAGCAAATATCTAGTACGGATTAGAAGTGTTTTTAAATTTTGTTTCGAACTTTCAAAGTAAAAAGGCCATTAAAGAAATGGAATTTTCGGGATATCATCAGAAGCAACTTTAGCAAATTATTTTGGGGGTTAATGAAGATAAAAAATTGATATGAAAATATAATGATATACAAAATTTTAAAAAGTGTTAAAATAAGCATTATGATGGACTTAATAAATTAAAAACGACCGATTTACCTTGGTACACAAATTTGCCATGCATAATTTTAAATATCAACCCGACAAAATGTTTTTTTAAGATGCTTTGTTTTTTTATTTTATTTTATGTTATGTTATCATATTTACATAGAAAATGTGACAATTAAAAAAAAAATACCATAAACCCTCAAATAATTTTCATGGTTGCCTCGAAAATTGTGAAAAATTGATTTCTTTAATGGCCCACATTTCATAATTTAAAAAAAAATAATTAAAATATTTCTAATCCATACTAGATATTTACTATATCTTTAATTTAAAAAAATACCATTTATTTTTGGTGGATATTTTGGCCTCAAATCCCAAATTAAGTTTTGTATTAAACAAGGCGCGCAGCCGTTCCTCTTAATGTCATAAAATATGCCAAGGCGACATTGTTTGTTCCTTTTATAATTATAAAACAAGACTTTAAATGTTTATTAGATGTAGATTGAGAACATAATCAAATGATGTAAAATGAAATATTATTTACTAATAGACAACAATTGACAATCTTACTAATAGGTAACGAAGCATGTCAACTCGTGGAATGCCAATTTATGTGGTGCCGATTCAGAATGGTTACATTCTTAAGGGATTTTGAGCCTTAAAATATATTAACATCATTTTGCAAAAAACAAGAAAATAGACAGCGAATTTACCCCCAACACACTCCAGAAGTATAAGATTGTGGGAGTTCGGGCTTTCCGAAGGTTAATAATATTATATATTTGTCTAGCATTACCATCTCTATTAACATGTCTAGCATTACCTAGACATGTTAATAAAGATGTAGAATATGATATACTCGTATATGTATGTATATTACCCTCAAATTGATCAGAAGCATACAAATGCAGCTGTGATGTATCACATACATACTCGCCCCACTGCTGTTCAATATCAGGTTATGCTCTGATTTTGTAAATAGTAACATTTTGTACATAATTTAGTCTGAAATGTAAATATGTTAGTTGTAAGCCTCTATCACTAGTTTTAAGTCACTAGCTACAGGTCTAAGTTTGTAAGTCGCTATCTATGTAAGTCTTAGATGTAAGTCACTAATTATAAGTCTGAATTAGGTATTTTCTAGTTATAAATCTTAGCTGTAAGCCATTAGTAATTAATCTAATATGTAAATTATTATATATAAGTCTAAGTGATAAGGTATAGGTTAGATAAATTATGTTGTAAAGCGCCTTTGAGGTGATTTTCTCACGAAAACGGCGCTATAAAAATAATCCATTTATTATTATAGTGTTTGCTATACCCAGGTTATTTTAGCACGGGGTTGTGTAATATTGATTTCTTGTAACCTTTTGCTTTCAAAAGGTTACGAGAAATGGTTATGCCGTCTTTACGCCATACATATAAATATATACACTGTATTTCACGGTCATACTGTGAAACTCTGTGATGATTATTCATACTGCAATAACACTGATTCGGCGATATAAATTTGCGTGTAATATTAATCTTTTGAATTAATCGTTTATTGAATCATGTAACTTCATGTCGGATATAATGTGTATATCACCTAAAAAAAGTTTCCTTTATATAGAAGAAATGGCAAATGAAAATCAATACTGGTTTAACCTTATCTTTTGTTTACTTGCTCAACACTTCCAGAACTAATACTGAAGTTGCAGTTTTTATATCGTAGTATACTGGATACCCATGGAGCTTTATTTATTTTATCCATTTATTGTCAATATATACATCAGCGTGAGTAATGTTGTCATTATCTTCCAACTGACAATATTAATGTCTCGAAAATAATGTCACATTGTAGCATAATATCACCTTCCAGGCAAAATTTACCAACTCTGAAATAGGCACTTTTGAGTTGAGTATGGCATCCGAAGTGTAAAATTATGTTCTGATGCAAAAGTTACCACAGTGGTCAGCACCCAAAAACACACACTTTGCAGGTTGCTATCTCAAGAAATACTATGAATGATTTATCTGTAAATTCTATATGGGTAATTAGGAAAATGTATAAGGTTTGAAAGACAATAATCCTTAAAATGTAATCTTTTAAATTCTATATGAAATATGGGAATTTTTGTAAAACTTTCAAAATTGCTTTCACTGGTTTTCAAACTACACCTGTTTTCAAACATTTTGGAATGTATTTCATAAAATTTAAAGATTACGGTTTGAGGATTTTTGTCGTTAGAAACCTTACACATTTTCCTAACTACCCATATAGAATTTAAATTTTCCTAACTTCCCATATTTATTTTAGTAACATGGAAGGTGATGTTTAGAACCGTTTTTGAGTTATCCAAATTATAAAACAGTAAAATTTGATTTTTCCTTCATCTTTATATCTCAAAATGTTGATATTATCTTTTGACTTGACAGATTGATAAAAAGCATAAATAATAAAAGATACGTTTTTAATAAAATCAGCCTTTTCACTGCTGAATAGTGGCAACACCAGGGGGATGAAACAGCTTAAAAGGGACGATGGTTATGACACCAGGCAAAGACTTGTGGTAGCATGCATTTTGGCAACGAATCGAAGTCAAAAGTTAAATTTCAACTTCCTAATAAATTTTACCTGGTTTTAGCTATTTGCAATTATTTATGATTTTTTTTCTACTTATATCAAAGCAAATTGTATAACTGTTGAAGTTGGGTCAATTACGCTTAACTTTGTGCAATATTACCTGTTGTGAACATGATCTCAATAAAAACCCCGACTTATTTACAGATTATTAACATTATAATATTTATTAAATTAACATTGGGAAGTGCGTACTCCAGTAAAAAATGTTCGCAGGATGCGAAACAAACACCTTGTCTTTATTAATTAAGACGATAATACTCTTTATAATTGTTACGAGAAAGGACAGCCTGGAGCCAAATGTCCTGTATGTCAGTGAATGTCAGTGAATTCGAGTGAGCTCCGTGAGCTCGTACCTATGTTTTTAACATTGGGAGGGTGAACCTATATACTAGTGACATCTGTCGGTGACTCTTATGAACAATTAACACCAGTGAACACTGGAGACATCATCATGTAAAATATTGTATTATATTTATTTTTTTCATTTTGTTTCCTATGTTTACATAAATATTTTGATTGCTCAGACTCTCGTAATCATATTATGCTACTTTTTTCATGAAAACGTTATAAGAGAATCAAAGTAATACTTGTGGTCTTTATTTTTTAACATGTGGCGAACCCCACTTGACGTAGGATTTATGTACTTTAGTTGTTCATATCTACCCTTTCTTTGTTCTGCGATTACAATGAATATTAATTTACTTAGCCTTGTCCAGCATGGAAGTGTTAAACGCATTATGCCTGTTGAGAGATGTCTATGTAAATATTTATTATCAGATAAGAGTCGGCTCATGAATCTGGCAGATTTTATGAGCATTTCTTTTGTATCTTAGCTATTTGCTCAATAGTGCGAGAACTGCATTTAAGGAATCTAGTCACAGTTTAGTGTTGTTTGAGTATGTTTGAAGGTTTTGAGTTACCCACTGAAATATTTTAAATGAAAAATGTTATCCATTTACAATCAATTCTCCAAGGTGTGAACATTGTTAAACACGATGCAGTCAATTGTTCTTTTTTACTAACTTTTTGTTATCATTATTATTTTTTTTTTTTCATAATTGTTTGTCATGTTTTTGAGTCACATTAAAATATTTGTGTTTACATTTTCAATGCAGTTTCAACTGTTTATAGCTGTCGTAACAAAATGATAATAGCGTAACATAAAATGTCTTTAAAATGTCCAACTTAATGCTCAATGTATGCCGGCTGGTGTACCTCGAAATTATCTGTTAATTCAGGAATTGTCTCTGGTTTCCCCATCTTCTTGTTTATTTCACCTTTTTTCTGCACAATATTTTTTTATAAACAATAAAGTAAAATTTAAAAAAATTATTGTGATTGATCCCTAGTGATGCTTCTAAACTAAACTTCTTCAGCATTTTGCAATGTGATGATATTTTAAATTAAGACCGCACAGAAGATCATGAGGTATTCCCTCAGAGCCACCTATGAAATTGCTGTATCACGGTTTTCCGAAAGGAATGGAAATGAGTAAATCCGGGTCTTGAAAAGAGATTGCCAAAAAGTAATTTTTCTATTTTTGTTTATTTCAGGTTTGACGAGGATTCAGACACAATATCAGAGAGCCACACAAACAACAGCAAC